>CM031233.1:54392920-54630141 GCA_018340775.1 Taxus wallichiana var. yunnanensis
CAAGAAAACACTGAAATTTCCCGCATCAGACCTGCTCTGGTACCAAATGAAAATACTATATCATAATTGCATAAATTAAATTCAAAAATCTTACTCTTCATTCTTGCTATTACAAAGGAATTATTACACCCATATATATAGGAGAGGTAGTTCCTATATTTAAGGAGAGATAATCTCCATAAATATCTCCACACATAACTCCTAAAACAACTCCATGTTATTTTACATGAGATTTTGTTTTCTCACAAAACTAATATTGTTAATGAGTTGTTTACTCAACAACTCATAACAATATTTACTCACCCACTCATAATTACATTTACAATAATGTAATTAATTATTACAACACAAATTATATTAATCCTAGATAATATAATCACTCGCATAATATTCTATGTTCACACTACAACATAGATATTCCTAACACATAACTCGGCATATGGCTGGATGGCCACCATGGATGAGATGAATTCAACCTCTAAACTTCCTTCCTAATCATTCAAGGCTCGGCATCACCCCGTCTTGGCCGAAAAATCCACGAGATCCGGTCGGTCTACTTATACCTCGGCCAACAATTCTTACTTCCCCTCGAGCTCACCCAACTTCAACTTGGCCCTCTAGTTCCTCATCAACTCGTCCTTAGCTTGGTGATGGGCTCCTCAACCTTGTCTCCCTATGCCTTCATGTTGAGCTCACTGATCGATCATCCCTACAACCCGATGAGCTATGCTCTATTCGAACTCGCCAGACATAGCTTGGCCCTAGCTCGTTGACCTGTCACACTCCAAATCTTGTCTCACCGAGTAGCTCGGCGAGATGTCCCCTATCATCCAACTCTAAGACTTCCACCATGAGATCCACTTAACTCGCCTCTGCTGACTAGCTCGCCGATGCATCCAACCATCTCGGTGAGTTGTTTAGGGAGATTTGAGCTAATTTTTACCCCCCTGATCCAATTTTCCTCTGGCTTTGGATTTCTATGAATTTATTAGGATTTTTCTGATTCAAAGGGCCATGTAGGGTATAGTGAAATTCCTTGGAGCCAATTTTACAAATTTTTCTCATTTTTTTAATGTGGGCCCGTCGGAGCCTATTCCCTCTCACCAGAGCTACTATGGACCTCCTTGAGCCCGAAGAGGCAAAACCTCTTATGACCCCAAATTTCCCAAAAACTTGAATAATCTCCCAAAACATAAACATCTTCTTGCAACTATAGATTCACCCCAGTAACTCATCAATTGCTTAACTATAGGTTTTCCAGTTATCCATTTCACCTAAGGAGTGAAAACAGATAATAGTAAGATAACACAATAAGAAACCAAAACATCTCCAATAGCTGTCCTTCATGGACACTCTCTTCTTCTTCTTCTCACTTTCTTTCTCAAGTGCTTATTTTGGCACTTCTTTCTTCATGTTCTCCACAATGAGAACTCTCTTCACCTCTTCACTTGGTAACTCATTCTTCTTTTTCTATGAGTACCTCTCTTCATTTCTTTTTCCAAGGAAATCAGCTTTTCCTCCTCTTCTTCTCCATCAGTAGCTCAATTGGCCACTTCACCTTCTTTCTCATCTTCCATCCAACTTCTTGGATCTCTTCTTCCATCATGGTCTCTATTATGGACCCTAATTTCTCTATTCTCTCTCTTATTTCTTTTATCTCTTCATATGAGATTAAGTTTATCCTTATCGTATGGATTTTTCCTTCTTCTAATCCCTTTGATATTCTAACCATGTCCTTGATAATCTTATCCATGGTTTCTTCACTTAGAATCTTCACTCAATTCTTTTCCACCTTGTTCTATTGATCCTCTTAGTCCTCACCTAGCTCTTTTTACACTAGTATATTGGTCTTTCTCTAATAGCTTCAATGCTATATGGAATCTTCTTACCTTCTTCCTTTCTTAAATATTTATGGGCCTGGATTACATGTAGTCTCTTCTCAATTACTTGTAACTTTGAATCACATCATCATTCAACATTTCACCATTAGCAAAACATATGAAAACAAAAGAGGTATCACCCACTTTGATACCCAAATGGTGCAACATCTTAGCTCAGCTTAACTCTTATGATGAATTCAAGAACATTCCATTTTTTTATAACCCACAGTCCTCTTATGATGAATTCTTGATTTGATATGGCAAGGTCGTATTGAGACTCAATGTATAAAAATCATATACTTGCATGGATTCTGGTACTTAGGAGTTCATACCAACTCTAACTCTATTTTACAAATGATGTAAATTTGGATTCCCTCTTAATAAGGATCGACGGTCTTATATTGGATTTTGGTACTCAAATAAGGTCATAGAATACTAACTTGTAACTTGTCTAAGTATCCTCAATGATGTAAGAGATTATTCATTGGACATATCTATGTTAATATCTAATTTAAATATGTAATTTTTAAAACACTAATTATAGAGTCACATATTATAAATAAATCAATAAAGTACAGATCGACCTATGAAATAAGCTAAAAAAAAATGAAAACCTAGGTGCAAGAGAGAGAATAGAAGACTTAGATGATTTTCGTAATTGATCCTGAATTATGATGGGCTAGAAGACTGATAAATAGGAGGAGGAACCTATCACAATGGCACACAAAAATATGGAACTGTTGGAGCAAGATAGACCGGGAGCTTGGTGGGTTACGGGCACCAAGGCTAGAGTCTTCTCCTAGGCACACTGTGACTACAAAAAAATTGAAATCTGATTTTCTTTTGTCTCACCAATGTCACTAACCTTTGATGTTGATCACTTGTGTGTTGCACCATGTCTGCAAACTTCACATGTAACCTAAAAATAATTAATCTCCTAAAAACCCCAAAACACATCAAATCCTAAAAATAAAAATATGCAAATGGGAGTCGATGACCCTAGTGGTCACCAACAGAGTGAAATTACAACCAAGCATTGCACTACATCTCATATTCCACACGTAGTTATGTGTTTGTGTGTGTATAATCGTGCCTCAGAGGCTCTTGTGCAAGATGCACTTGATAGTGAGTAATAGCTAGATGTAGCAATATAAGTAGATGTGTGTATGGAAAAATGAACTTCCCTTCCTATGAAGTATATGTAAAAAAATACTTTCCCTTGTCCCTTTAATGATGTGTGTGTGTGTGTGTGTGTGTGTGTGTGTGTGTGTGTGTGTGTGTGTTTTGATGCTCTTAGAAAGCCTTTCGATGTAACCTTAGGTGATGATAGTAGATGCTTAAATATTGGTCCCTTAATTTGATCACATAGCATTGTATTTATATGATTATGTTGTTTGAATTTTAATTAACCACTAAAAAGATGACCCATAAGAAATTAAGATGCTCAAAAGATAAAATAGGACCAAAAGGGTCGAACAAGATACAAAGAAGTGGGGGGCACGCAAAGGGCACAACGACGCCTAAAGGCGTTGGTGTCAGAACCAAGAAACATAAATCAATGAAGGTTAAACTAGGAAGTAGGTTGTAGAAGACTAGAAATAAGACAAGAAGAAAATAAAACAGGCCAAAGACAATAGGTAACTACTAGTTTCTCGCTTAGGAATCATATGAATGCAAGTAGGTGATTAAGACCTAGAAATTTACCCAAGTGTTTGATTTAGTGTCTACAATAGCTTAAGAGGATTCACTTACCTTAATTGTCCTTATTATTCATCATCTTATTACTTATTCCTATACTATGATATCATGATTATACTCATCCTTCATGCATTCATCCTCCATGAACATTCATGCATTCTATGAGTCTTGGTACTTTGTTTCTCCTTGTCATGACTATTCTTCACTATATCCTTGAGTCGCAGTTTTTAGTAAGAAAGGATATTATGACATGGTGTGAAAGGTAAGAGTGGTTTCATTCTTGATGTATCATTCATACAACATCATCACTCTCTATACCTGATATTTTTCCATCCCACACTTTGACCTTCACTATATAGCATACACTCCACAACATGTATTTTTATGGGCTTACATTTTTCTTATAGTGAGGAAGCAAAAAAATTCATGCATGAGAGTGGTATTAGGACATTCATACCTGATAGACCATGGATTCATCACCTTATAACATTGCTAGAACCATACTTTGTCCATTTAATGCATGTTCTCCTTCATTCCTTCTACATTCTCGTCCTACCGCTTCTAAAGCCTCGCATGTAGATTTTTTCATCTCTAATTCTTTATATAGGTACATTCTATGAAATCTAAAAGCACATTTAGATACCCATTTAGCTTAATTAGAGGTATACCAACTTATAAGACTTAAGTCCTTATACATTGTGCCCGATTCTAGAAATACTTCCCCAATTAGGACTAATGATTATATTTTCTTATCACCCAAGATCTGTCATCAAGAACTAACATTTTTGAGGGAATAATCATGAAATTATTTTTGATTGTGGTTAAGGGATAGGTCTAGAGAATATGTTCCAATTTTTAGGTTCTATCTCATTCATTTATTCTAGATACATCTTATTCTTGTTAAACCTTGATCTAGGGTATCTACACATCAGGAGAGGTGAAATTTGTTCATTTCTTCTTTTTTTGGTATTTCATGAAGTGATATTACTTCAATAAGCTCTGAATTAGTCTTATGTATCTTTATAAACCATTACCGATGCCTAGGAATCCTCCTTATTCCTTACACACGCATTATCACTCGAGAACAATGAGGATGCTACACACATGCATTTAGAAGGTAGATTGTGATAAATTAAGAATTTTTCATTAGAAATATGGACTCATATAATTGGAAATACCTCTATACATGTCTAAGGAGTTTTAGGCAAACACTAGTTACATGACCATGAACTTGTCTTGAACTTCATATTTTGAGAACTCTACAACTTACATGGTGATTTATTCATTTTCCTGTCCTCGTTTCTCCTCTGCCTTGTCTTACACATCTATATGCTTCATCAACTTCTCTACTATATCTCTAGACTTCCTAATTATAACTTCTTTTATGTATATCCTATATCAACCATATCAATAGTTATCTTATTCCCTATCCTAAGATGAGCCTTGATTCTCTCTAGTTGTTGAGATAATATCTCAACTTACAAATAACAATAGTCAAGTTTGTTTTTCCAACTAAACATAACCTATGACAGATAAAACATAATCAACACAATATCCTATGACCATTCTAATCTCCTTCCAATGTATCCTAATCATATAACAACTCATATCCACCTAACTTTCACTTTTACTCTTACTCAAGAGTTATTACAATCAAGAATGAAAATATTCAAATTTCATACTTTTGGAGGGAAACTATGGAAACTCTTAACACATGTTGAGAACGCCTTGAATGCTTATTCATGTTTCTTCAAGCATATATGAGATGCTCCTACATCATACTTATTCATGGTTAGTTTTTGAATGAATCTTTCCACTGTGAGTTCTAATGTCAATATTTTGTTCAAGCATTCCACGGTGACATTGATCTATTAGACATTGGTGCTTATGGCTTAGAATCTAGGTGAGTGGGAGTGGAGGATGGCCCACGGGATGATAATATCTAAGTTGATGCTGACTGGTGTTTATCCCGAGGGATAATACATGGCATAACAAAACACTACTATATCCTAAGAGGTTGTTGTAAGGTCCAGGAGCATGTGCCTGGTATACCAGCCAGGGATGCGTGTAGCGTGTATTGTTATAAGCACCTAGTTCCATGGCGTAGCTCGGCTGCCCCACTGCAGGGTGCCACGTTGCGGGATTATTTTTTTACATTTCCATGATAGAGAGAGAGTCAAGGGAAAAAATTATTTGAGTATTTCATATAATTGGAAAAGGAAGAGTTGAATATGGTGTCGTTACCCGCACTTCCGCTTATGGCCCTCACATTCATCGTCAGCACATTTTGGTTTCTTGTTTTGAGCATCGGATTCTTTGGCTTCCAATTATTTTTCATACTTCTCCTTTCCTCAATCTATGCAGATAACTCCTTCATCACCTTCCTCTCCAACACCATTTAAAATATGATGGTCTCGTACACCATTGGCATCGCTCCACTCGTATACTTCCTCTTGTTTAGTGGCTTCCTCATCATTCAGGATAGGATTCTTCCCTATTAGATCTGGTTTCATTACATTTATTTTATAAAGTAACCATACGAAGTGGTCCTGTAGAATGATCTCAGGATGGGGTACGAGTGTTTTACTAGGGGGTCGCAGGTGTTTGACAGGATTCCCATGGACAGTCTGAGCCCTCGGCTTCAACACTCCTTGCTCACGCTTCTCACTTCCAACATGCTCTTGCATCACTTACACAGCTTAATAGAGGAATGTGTGTATTGGTCACTTTCTACTTGGGTGTTCTCCTCTATATATTGTTCTATATTTTTCTTTAGCTTGGAAGAAAAAACAAGAGACACTGATATGCCCTCTATTCTCAAATACATGTATGCATTATGTGTGGCATATTTTATAGTAGTTCACTATTTCCCCTCTGTTTGTTTCACCCAAAGAATTTTATTCTTTTTCATTTAAACTATTTTTTTCCTCTTTCTCAAATTTTATTAACCAAAATGATTTGCAAATGCAAACTCAATTAAATTTTGTATTGTGTTTAGAATCAATATATTTAATTACATTGAAAGGTATGTTCATAGGTATATTTTATGGGGGTCCTTGAAAACGTCTTGTCTTTGTGCAATCTATATTTATGCCTCATTAACGACCCTATAATTAATTTCATTACGTTCACATTCACCTAGTCACATCCACATCCATTTCAACAAAATTTACGTATGGATGTTTTATGAAACAAATTGAAATTTGTATCACCCAAAGAAGTTTATGTTTTTTCATTAAAACTACTTGTTTTCCTCTTTCTCAAATTTTATCAACCAAAATTATTTGTAAATATAGATTCAATTAAGTTTTTATGATTTTTATAATAAATATATTTAATTATGTCAAAAGTCATGTTTATAGGTAGAAATCCTGGGGTCCCTAAAAACATCTTGTATTCGTCACCATCCATATTTATGCCTTATCAAAGACCCTGAAATTAATCTATGACGTTCATGTCTACCCGGTGATATCCACGTTTGTTTCAACGATATTTCTTCTATGTTATGTCAGTCATATGGAAGGGAACATGCGAGAACGTCATCACCTTCAACTCTTTGGTTTGTAATAAAAAGCTCATATGAGTGTGCTCTTTTAAAAAATGTTGTGTGGCCAAGTATGGGAAGTTTGGCCCCATTATGGATTAGGACCTGCGAGGGACTTATATTAGCATGGAATCCATACAACATCCACCGTAGTATGCATCTATGTGGAGGACATGGGATTATTTGTATACACCTGTGTCATCACCCCTGCGAGATGAATCACCATATGAGAGATTTGTTTGTCATAGATCATCGTGGGAGCCGATGTGCTAGTGATTAGGAATTTATACTTATTTGTGGCTTCTTGTTGAATGAACCCTGCCACTCTAAGGTATGATGTCATTTTTTTCATCCAATCCTTAGTGATATTGAGCTATGAAACGTTGACACTTATAAATTAAAATGGGAGAGTTCAAGTGGAGTAAGAGCCACGTGATGAGAATATCTACGTCGATGATGACTGCAAGGTTATACAAGGGTTAAGACACGTAAGAAAATAACATGGTCTCTTCCTAAGAGTTTTTGTAAGGTCTCGAGTGGGTGTCTAGTAGACTAGGAGGGATACACATAGTCGTATTGTTTTAAACACCCATTCTCATGGCGAAGCTTGGGTTGCTCCACAATAGGGTGCCATGTTGCAGTATTAATTTTTTTGCCTGCCTCAGAGAGAGAGAGAGAGAGAGAGAGAGTGTGTGTGTGTGTGTGTGTGTGTGTGTGTGTTTAGGGGGGAAATAATGATTTGAGGATTTTATGTAATTAGAGAAGGAAGAGTCGAAGATCGTGTCGATAGCAATGTTTCCTCTTATGGCCCTCACATTCATCGTCACCACATTTTGGTTCATTGCTTTGGGTTGTATATTCTTCATCTTCTACTTATTTTTCATAGTACTCCTCACTACCTTCGCACGGACAACTCCTTTGACCCCTTTCTCTCCAACACCATTAGAAATCTAATGGTCTCCTACACCCTTTTCATCACTCTTCCCACCTACTTCTTGTTGCTTAATGTCTTCTTCATTAGTTCGGGTAGGATTCTACCCTACTTGATCTGGTTTCATTACATTTCTTTGATAAAGTATCCATGTTAAGGGTTCTACATAATGAGTTTAGGAGAGGGGACAAGTGTTTTCCTAGGGTGTCGCAGGTGTTTAACAAGAAGCCCATGGCAGGACCGAGCCCTTAGCTTCAACAATCCTTGCTCACATTTATTTATTAATAAAATATTTAACTAATAGATTCCTAATTCTAATGTAATGTAGTAGTAAATGAATAAGTAATTAAGTATAAATAGACTCAAGTGAATTAAGCTAGTAAATATGAAACCCTAGTTATAAAGAGGAGGAAAGAAGACTTTGTTGATTCACAACTAGATTTGAACTATGAAGAAGAGCTAACCCAATGAATAGAAAGGGATAATTGTCACATAGAGCCTTAGAAAATGTGTGAGATGACAATCTTCTGGATTGGGGTGCTTGGGAAGGGTAAAGGCACCGCGGGAACCCTAGGTCTACTTTGGGCACTTGTGATAGCTAAAACCTTTAGAAAACCTTTTTACATAGTAGAAATATGTTCACTATCCTTCGCTCTTTGGTCATTATTAGGTCACACAATGATCGTTGATGTCAGCGATAAACCTCAATGAAAGATTGGCTTAAAACCCTCAAGAGTGCATCAAATCCCAAAAAGAAAAATAATGTAAAAATGGGGACCGACTGTCCTCGGCTACTATCAAATGAGTGAACTTACGACTGAGCATTGCACTACATTTCAGACCCAATGTAGTTCTAGGTTTGTGTGTGTGGAATTATGCCCTAGGTGGCTCTTGTGCATGTCACACTTGATAGAAAGAAAGTAGCTAGATGTAAATAAATGTAATAGATGTGTGCATGGAATAGAATGAACATCCCCTCCTATAAAGTGTATGCGAAGAATGCACTCCCTTTCCTTTGTGTGGATGCTAGATGGATGATTTAATTCTTTTGAATAGCCTTTGGATGCAATCTTAGGTGGTGATAACTAATGCTTAGTGTTTGGTCCTTTATTATGGTCATGCATGACTTTATATTTATATGATTCCCTTTTTGAATATTGTGATTAACCCCAAAAGCTCGACTACTAATAATATAAGATGCTCAAATGGCTAGAAAGGACCCAAAAGATGTGAACAAAGTATGAAGAGGTCAGGGACACCTAGAGGAGACATGGGCACCTGGCGTTGGCATTCTAGTCATTTGTTAGTGTCTAGGATGATAAATGTCAAGGTGTGAAAAGATATACTGAGCTAAAAATGTTTTAATACCAAAAGGGAAACAAAAGAAAGAAAAGATGACCAAAGACATGGGTTAATTAGAGTTTTTCTTCCTTAGGAATCATATGAATAGTAGTATACAATTAGGAATAGATAATTACCCAAAATGCATGATTTTATGTCTACATTTTCCCTCACTTTATGTTGTTTATTGAATGATTGATAATATAAAGTAGATAAGATATGCGTACCTAATAACCATGTAGGTTGATGGTGAAAGTGTAATGAGAGACAAGGAAAAGCATGGAGTGATAAAAAAATGTGGAACATCGAAACTAGAGAGGAAAAAGTGAAAAAAGTGATGTGATGATGATGATGATGACCCTAGAGAAGAAACGCATGTTGTATATGTCTCCAATGTTCCTATTTTGATGTTGATGTTGATGTTGTTGTTATTGTTGATGTTGATGATGTTGACTACTACTTCACATAAAGATGAACCCTAAAAAAAAGAGAAAATTATTAAGTAGTCAAATACGTGTGTATATGATCAAAAATGTGTAAAACATTTGTAAAATGTGAAGATGTGAAATAAAAGGAACATGTGAACCTAATGCGTGATGAGAAAAAGTGTAGAAAGGATCTTGATGATGATGTAAAAGATCAATTTTTTTCAGCGATCTCACGCTTGTTGTGTTGGTGTGAGATTTTTAGAAATCTCACGCCATGACATGAAGAAGTGTAGGGATGAAATTTTTGTGTCATCCTCCATCCTTTAACCACTTCTAATAATGTAGAACACCACTACATATGGTGTCTTAAAATTTGATCCGGTTTGACCAATTCCGATCTAATGTGAAAAAATAAAGTATGTGATGCATGTATGCCGAGAGCTAAAAAACTATTTATTCTATCAAAATATGATGTGTGAAGTATTATAGACTATGTTAAACTTATAAATGTTGTGTAACTATCTCTCGGTCAAAGGCATACATGAAGGGTCATGGATGCCTAGGATCTAGTTTCTAGTCTGGGTGTTAGTGTTTATGTTGTCTAAGGACCCAAGTTTGATTTTGAGCCCTATCTCGGACTCATGACTATGTTGTAACCCGGTATTTTGTTGTGCTAAATTGTGTCTATAGACTGTTGTATAGGGTGACTCGATTCAACTAAATGATGCCCCCTCATTTTGGGTGCATGTGATGTCACACAGAGTATGTGGCCCAAAGGAGTACTTGTCATTTTGTTAAAGTTGATGCCCTACATGGGGAGTGTGCTTGGTAGAAACAAATGAACATGCAAAAAATGTTGCTAGGAGAAAATTTTTAGTGCAAGAAATTATAAACATGCATGTAGAAGACAATACATAAGCTAAGAAGATAATGTGTAAGCTAAGATGCAAGAAGACAAAGTAGACCACAAAAAATGGGTTGCAAACATGGGACATCACTCACAATTTTCATAGGAAAAAATAGGCCAAGATGGCCTAAAGTAGAAAGTGAGCACACGGATAAAGGGAAAGCCTCGCAAAACAAAGTGGCAATCAATGACAAGAAATGTAGCAGATGTCCATGGAAGCAAATAGACTGCAAGACAAATGTTGCACATGAATCACCCGTTAGCATGTTAGAAATATAAAATTTATGTCAAGGTGCGTATAATCTAATAAATTAATTTGCTATGAAAAATGAAACAATATCACATCTTTGCACGAATGTGGATGCCTCAGATTTGTTTTAGTATCGGTAATAGCTATTATTCCAAGCATCCATGTTATGTATGTGGATCTATAAAATATATGATCACAACTAGAAATAATGTGAGTGTGCATGTGTGTATGATAAAGATAATGACATACAAGATATCTATCTAACATGTGTAATAAAGTGTACATGTAAGGATAAGAAACAAAGAGTAAATGCAACCAAGATATGCAGTATGTTGTGGATGAGATGGAATGAAATTTAAAGTGAATGATAGGATCCATGTTCCCCCGAGTGTATGTGAATGCATAAGAGTATGTTCATTTATATCTTCCCCCTCATCGGTCAAGAATGAACCATAGAGAAATAGTACTTCATTGGGTAATGGTTTAAACATGTGTGCTAGAAAGATGTAATTGATAAATCATAAATCGAGAGAGTGTGTCGTTGATTAAGTGAGTAGTGTGGTGAGGTTCATTTTATATTGAAACTATTAGTAATCGAGTATGAACTATGGAAATAGAGTGCGTAATAGGGTAATGTGTGCAGTGTGTAAGAGTATATGTAAGAAAGATATGTCATGAATGCACTGAGTGTGAAATGTGTAGTGTGTATGTTGTGTAATATAGCTTGTAATAAAGAGATGTGAGAAATGTGTGATATGTGAAGTGTGTAGTGTGTCTAAGGTTAATTTGTATAGGATTCCCTCAACAATCAAGTGTGAACCTTATCACAAGAGTTCATCATCGGGTAATGATGATACAAATGTGTCAAGTTGTGTGATGATGCTTAGAGAAGATTAGTCACTAAGCATGAAGTGTCAAGTACATGAGATGATAGAAAAATTTAATAACAATGTAAGGGGGAGAATAGAGGTGATGCCCCTCGATAACTAAGTGATTTAGATTTAGTCAATGATGCTAATTGTGTCAATGTAAGGAGTATTTTTCATTAACAAAAGTGATTGGACATTGAATTGAGGATTTGCAAGGTTCCTTGAATTACGGAAGTCAAAAGTGGCTAGCTAGATCTTGTTCATATTTATTAGTGAGTGGTTGCTTGTTTGGTAATGATGTAGAAGACTTGATAGGAGAATAAGGTAGATTGATTTTGAGAGGAAGCTGCTTAGTTTGACTCTATGTAGTCACAAATGACTTGATATGATGAGGTATTAGATTGATTTTGAGAGGTAGTTGCTTGGGCGGAAATTTATTGACCAACAAAGGAATGTTAGAAGTAATAGCATGATGCTCATTGGACATAAATGAAGCACATTTAGAAGCCCATTTGGATATAGAATTTGTAGATGGGCATGCCATAGAATGTTGTGTAGCAAATCAGATAAAGACTTGATGCTCAATATTCCTGGTTCTTCGTTGTAAAGCAAATTAGTCATTTTCATTATGTCCATTGATTCGATGATAATTACAATATGGATGACCCTGATATTTTTCAAGATGATAAGGAGGATAGCCATGAGTAGATGGTAAAGTGATCAATTGATGACTAAGGAGATCAATAAGAATATCATTTTGCTTAGCATTGTGATTAAACATGAAAGGCTCCAGTAATTGCAAGACTTAAGGCTCACTGATATGAGCACATGTAGAAGACATAGAATGAAGATGAGATATAGAAGGAGAAAAAACATGAGCCTGAGAAGCATCCTTAAGTTGTTGGATTTCATATTTAAGAGATGTAATCATGGATTCCATAGCCTAAAATTTTTCTTGAAATAAAGAATGCAAAGCTTTAATTGACTCCAACATGGGTTGATTAGATGGAGTATCACGAAGACTATAGTCATCAGATAGATGATCAAGAATAACACTCACTTAATGTGGTGGTGTATCTCTAGGGATATACATGGTGTCTAGGGATTTTTTTAGAACAACTTGGCAATTTGGATGTATTTGAATTAAATCATACAAAGAAATTTGAGCAAATTTAGGATCCATGATAGAAAATATGATGTGCCAAAGAAGGATTTGAATGACCGATCACGATTTGGGTTCACCAAATGATTAAGAAAATATTGACTTAATATATGCCTAAGTCTAATGTAATGTTGTATTCAATGAATAAGAAATTAAGTATAGAATATAACCAAGTGAATTAAGATAGTAAATATTAAACCCTAGTTTCAAAGAGGAAGGAAGACTTATTGGATTCGTAACCAAATCTGAACTATTTCAAGATATGGACCAATGAACAGAGAGGGAGAAGTCTTGCACAAAGCCTCGAAAAATGTGCAAGCTGAAAATCTACCGGAATGGGGTTACTTGGAAAGGGGTAGAGGAGCCTGCAGACATCCTAGATTTTCTTTGGGTTCCTTTGACTTCTAAAACCCTTAAAAACCATTCTTTACAGGTGGTCATAAGACATTTGTTATCCTTTTCTCTTTATTTCCAGTAGGTCACATAATGATCGCCGATGTCACCGATAAGCTACAATGAAATATTGACCTGCAAAACCCTCAAGATTGCATCAAATCCAAAAAAGAAAAATAATACAAATGAGGGGTTAGACTATCCTCAACTTTCAAACAAGTGAACTTACAACTAAACGATGCACTACATTTCAAATCCAATGTATTTCTACGTGTGTGTGTGTGTGCGTAATCATTCCTGGGTAAATCATGTATGTTTCACACTTGATAGTGAGCAAGTAGATAGATGTAAATAAACGTAATAGATGTGTGCATGGAATATAATTAACTTGTGTGAATGTTAGATGGATGCTTGAATTCTCTTGAATAGCATTTGGATGTAACCTTAAATGGTGATATCTAATGCTTAGTTCTTGGTCATTTACTATAGACATATAACTTTATATTTCTATGATTCCCTTGATTTAATTTCATATTTAACCCCAAAAGGTCGATTACTAGAAAGATAAGATGGTCAAATGGCTAGAAAGGACCCAAAATATGTGAACAAATTGGAAAGAGGTCAAGGGTGACCAAAGGAGATGGGGCACCTATCACTAGTGTCTTAGCCTGGACACTGGTGTCCAAGATGATAAATGACGAGGTGTAAAAAGACATACTGAGATAGAAAGAGTGTAAGACCAAAAGTGGCAACAAAAATTTAAAAACGATGACCAAAGACATGGGTTAATTAGTAATTTTACTACTTGGGAATCATATGGATAGTAGTATGCAATTAGGACTAGATAATTACCCAAAGTGCGCGATTTTGTCTCTACGCTTCTTTCCATATGAGAGATCTATTTTTCAAATAGCATTATGGGATTGGATGTGCTGCTCATCGGTGATTGTTATTTCTTCATAGTTATGTGTTGAATGAACCTTGCCATTATGATTTCCAATGTCAAACTATAAGAAGTAAAATAATCGTTCCATATCTCGTATTGATATATATAACTATGATATTATATATCATTTCCTTTCCATTTACTTATATTTGTAAATGTCTCTTATTCGCTTTGTAATTATGATTTTATATGATGCCATTTAAATCCCAATGTTAGTCATCTAATGTTTCCATATACCATTAGACACGCCATCGTTGCAAATAATCACACAAAATGAAAACAATGAACTAAAATTTGTCATTAAATATGTCGTGAAGCTTAAAAATAAGCTTTAGTAACACTCACATCCAACCGATTTAGTTGTTCCATTGAAATTGTTTTTTTGAATTATTGGAATTACTTTTTGAGATTTGTTTTCATATTTGTTTACACTTTTGAACTATAATTTAAATTTTAATATTATTACATATTTTTAGTAACCAATTATTCCATGACTATAATTTGCAAGACATGAATTTCTTAAACATAGACTTGACACATCAAATATCAAATTAAGAAAACAAGAATTTTCTTTCCACATGTACATCAGTAAGGTAAAATTTGATTTTTCATTATTTAAAATCCCTCTTTCAAATAAAAAATAAAAGACATTTATAAAATTTCATCAAAGATGTTTTATAATGCCTTAGAAATCGATTAGGTAACATGTGATCTTGAAGGATTACACCGTCGATATTAAGTGCCAAGATAAATAAACAAAATTATAATCTTCCAACCGATTGAATTAATTACAATCTTCAAAGTAAAACATTCCCTATTTATAATCTTGGATGAGATAAAGCATTGAAGAAAATCCAAGTGCACATTCTTTCTCTTTTTCTTATTCCTCGCACATTAATTATGTTGACAATCATTTCCAGACGTGATTCTTAGTGGTTGTGTCTAACACGCATTGGGTGAATGCATAGTCAAGTATGAAAAATAGACGAACAAAGTTTTGTGGTGGTGTTCATTCACAATAAACAATGTTTTTAAGACCATTGATGAAGGAAACCATAGTTTCTACCTTTATCAATAAATAAAAATCTAATTAAAAATGTGTATGATATTGACAATACAAGGAACCCGTAACATAGAGTTTTTGTATCATGCCTCAACAATGGACTAGGAAACATATATCTACTTAGGTTTGCACCATTAGTATAAATTTCCATAATAAATACAAAAATAATAATTTTCAAACCAATTAATTGAATGGGAAACTGTAGTTTCTACCTTCATCGCTAAATAAAAACCCAACTAAAAATGTGCATGAAATCAATGATAGAAGGAACCCTTAACATATAGTTTCTATATCTAACACATGTAGAGTTTGGAAGTCAAACATATTAAAGTTCCCTATCTACAAGCGATGATGATGGAAACTTTGCAATGTGACCAACCATCCCACCTCTCAATGCAATACACCAATTACTTCCTCTCAAAGAATGATTATTGTTTCTTAATATTTATCAAACAAGAACTCAAGGTAATCGTTATAAGATTAGTATTAGGTCATGTGTTCAAACCTTGGTGATAAAATGCAAGAATAGTCATAGTAGAAACATTTGTGTATAGATACATATGACAATACTTCAAATTTATCTAGTGTTAAGAACCTGGAATGTTGAGGAAAAATTATACAAATGATACCTATTATTGTCGAGTAAAGCATGGAAAATGGTATAAGCTAATCGTCTATAAAGATGACACAAAATCACATGATCGGCCTTATGTTTTATGGTTATGGAACTCAACAAATGTATTGAGTTGTCTTGGGATGATGAATTCATTCTATGTATCCCTATCTCTATATATGTATCAGGACATGCGAGAAGATAATTCCCCTTGAGTTGAAATGTGTTCTAACTCAAGTGAGATGAAAACAATAATGTGAAGCACAAATAACAAATATTATTTTGGTAAGAACAATTTCAGCCATGGAATAGGTGTGGGAAATGTTGGTATTTAATTACTACCTTATTTCTAACTTTTTATTTATTTCCCATGAGACATGCACAAAAATACCCTTACATATATGTTTGTTCCGACTACCCATAAAACAAAAGGCATGATATTGCAAACAACTATTCAATTCAACATTTTTTATCAACCACTCTTAATTTTTGCATATCTCCATAATACATTGCCTTACCGACTACAAAATTTCTCCTTACCCCTTTAAAAGAATCATAAATATGTCATGTGGTTGTAGGAAACTGTTGTTTCACAATTTTTTCCATACCCCTTTACCCAATACAAGCGAATGCCTACAGATCTACAAGGAAGTGTACTATATAGACCCTCCCTCACCTACTGTTTTTCTCCTTTATTTCCCTTTTATAAATATATTATGGTTGTTTTCCATATCGCATACATCATACAAATACAACATTATTTTCCACTCTCTTTTCATTCCTTTAAATGACATATCAAATAACTCATCTAATAAAACTATGCTTATTATTTTCCTTCCCTTCTCTGCATAACTTTCTTTCACCACATCTTGTTCAACATTCACATCACACCGCTCATGTGGGATTGCTAGTTTTTAATGCAAAAATAAATCTATTGATCGAAATCATAATTCTAATGATAGGTTATAAAGCATAAACCAAAAAATATATTGTTTTATTTCTTAGTAAAAGTTTCTGAAATGAAAATCCTTTACCACATAAAAATGTATACATTTAAAGGTAAAATTATCTTATGTTTAGTTATAAAATTGGATGAATATACACGAAGGTACATTTGAAAAAAACAGAATTTGAAAATTGTACTACATCCCTAATAATTAAATTGTAGGGTCTATTGGAGAAAATAATAAAAAGATATATTAACATAAAAATATTCTCGTAACTATTTTAAAAGCTCACAAAGTCTCACCATTAGATAAAAAATTACAGAATGTATCTCAGACACAAAAATTGGGTCACACTCCCCTTGGTCCCTTTTCAAATAGCCAACTCAAACATATTCACCTAACCATGACCCTTTTACCCCACATTAATATTAGTTTAATTATTTATAATTAAAGTGATACTCATCCTCACTTCATTCATTATATAATTACCTAATTAAACTAATTTCCACCTCACCTAGACACCTCACCCCACCACCTCACCTAGACACCTCATCACAAACCTATTCTTAGCATGTTTCCTTTACTAGGACTCAACATTCACTCACCATAACTAACTAAGACTTATTCCTACCTACCTTAATGAACTAAGACTTAGTGCAACCCTAAAATCACATGCATATTCTCCCTCTAACCACATTCCCGCTCATTAAAATGTAACATTCCATTTTGATCCATGAGGATAGATAGAGCTAGCCCAAAAGATTTCCAAGATCTAGCATTTTTAGTAAACCTAGGATTTCCCACCTTAACCGGCCCTAAACCAACGCCGGTCACCCTAAATCATCATCGATTACCTTATATTCATTTTGGTAACCTTTTTTGAGAGGTTGGCCACATTCTCGAGTTTTGGAACGAAGGAGATCTACATACAAGCAAGAACCAGAGCCCTTTCACACATCTAGATACTTTTATCTAGCACCAAGAATGATCCAGAAGGTATTTGTATTCACGATAGCATTTTGGGAAGCATTATCGTAGTATTGAGCACCATTCCATAGATCAACCTTCTCCAGCATCTTCAACAACCTCTCCACCACTACGGACATTTAGAACCCTTTTAAACTCCAAGTAAGTTTGTTTATCCTCTATCACTTGTAATTGTATTCTCTCTTTGCCTTCATCCATTCATTGTTCTTACCTAGATCTATCCTTCAACTCCCTCTCTATCAAGCACCCACTCACACCCAACATAAACTTCACAAAACCTATTCCAAAACCACCTCCCTCATGTAGACCTCACTAAAACCCTCCAAACTCTTTGTGCAATAATAGAGAGGACCCAAAACTCATTCTATTACATCTTCCTAACTTCTCACAACCACCGATGTCGATTAACCCTAAGTGTGATTAGTCTTCCTTATACCAATATAGGTATCCTTAATCAATATCGCCACCTTTGTGACTATCAACCAACCTAATAACTCAACCCTTATCTAACCCCAAACCTCACTCAAAATCTTACCACACCCATCTTGGATCTGTCACCTCACCCTCCACCATGGAGACCTTTTCAACTCTCTATTCCAAGATAGAAGAGATCCCAAACACCATCCACCTGACTGCTTGCCACTTTCCAAAGTGACCGATATCAGTCACCCTAAACCGGTATCGAGCATACCTAAACCGACATCGGTCACCTTGACGGCATCGGTCTCTATGTTTGAGAAAACTTCTTTAGACAAGTAACCAACCTACCCCACCTAAAACAACCCAAACACCTTACCCAACTTTACCAAGACCCTATCTGTGACCCACAAACCACCTACATTACCCACAACCCAACCTAAAACCTTTACCTACACAACACCTTAGTATTTAATCGGATCGATGCTGATAGTAATCTAAGGTACCCAAATCAGAATTCTAACACTAGATTCTTTTATTTACATGTTCAATTTATTGTATATTGATTTATAAACAGTAGATTGATGACCTTCTAAGAAGTATCACGCTTCCCGGATCTAGCATATGTTAGGAAGTCCACTATCATATACTATTTAACTCTCTTTTGTGGTCTTGTTTTGTATTTCAGGTAGTTCCTCCTAGCCAAAAGGAAGCTCTCACAATCAGCATTGGATCAAGAAGTCAGAATGCATGCAACAACCTTTAAACCAACCATCACAACAAGTATTCCTCCTTGGCCCATAACCTTATCTGTTTCATCAAATTCTTAAAGAAAATGGTGAAACATTTTGGCACGCCCAGTGGGACCCATCTTGGGTTCCTTTCATTTTGTTCATTCTCAAGGAAAAATTGGTGTGTTGGTTTCCCTTATAAACATATTCACACTAATCTTATTCCCTAGTAATACTCTTTTCTTCTAATTGTCTAAACGACATTTATCATTTGGTGCTTAAAACGAACCAATTCTTCCTTCTTGCATTTGCATAGTAGTGAAAGAGCACGTTCTTGACCTATTCATAATTTTCTTCATTGAATATAATTTGTGGATTTGGGTTTTGAAATTTGTTTTATTTCATCCTTATATGTTGCATTTTATCTCACATTTAAAAATGAGGGCAACCTATATGTTGGAATTCATGCCTAGCTGATGGTTGATAACTAAATGAATCAGAAAGCACATTCTTTCTCTCTCTCTCTCTCTACCAAACTACACAAATTGGAATTTACACATCTTCTTAAACAATATCCCACTCAGAAGAAGTTTTCAATGATCACACGATCAGAGGATTGATAGTGGGCACCAAGCTATTTATCTATGTCCAATACCCCATCAGACAAAGGCCTCTCCCCCGCCAAACCATAACCTGAAACCTCACCTTTAGAATTTCCTTCTTCGTAGGAAGCCTTCCCAACCAAAAACTCTATTCTAAATTCACAAGTCATTCTAAATAACATAAGTTAAAACAAACATAAATTCACTTTTAGGATTACATGTTTTTTAGCTTTGTTCTTGACTTGCATTTTGAGGTGTGAGTTACGATTCTCCATTCTTTCTTCTTCCTTTCACACTCCCCATCATAGCTGGAGTATTCTGGTTATTTTTGAGTGTGTCAGGACCTTATCTGGTCATTCTTAGACTTTTGGGATGATCCATTATATAGTTTTAATTCACAACATCCATTTTTCTTCATTTCTCCTCATTTCACAGTAACCATCATCGGTCTCATGACCATCATATCATTAGTTTATCTAATCGGATGTCATCTTCTAGCTATTTTGGTTATTTTACCTGAAACAACCTTCATCACCTATTCTATTTTCTACTCTTTGGTCCTTAGGACACCATCATATCACCTAACATTCTGATATCTCTGATAGATACAGATTCCCTGGCTCATACTCATCCATTTTATTTCATTTTCTTAAATTGGTGGTCTTTTATAGTGACCGATATCAGTTACTGTAACCGTCATCGGTCACCTTGACTGATGTTGATTACCCTATTTTGATTTTTAATTAAAACTTTAACTAGATTCATCTACCAACACCTATCCTTTCTGATCTTCTATTTTTTTCGTGACATTCACAGAGGGCAGACCACCAAATATACCACCACCCTCATACTCTTAACCCATATCCAAGATAACACTAGTCTTCAGCCACTCCCACCTAACTTGTTTTCACCTCCCATCCTGGAACTTATGGACCCTAATTCCACCATACCCATACCCGTAGGTGAAGAGGATTTCTCTAGGTTCCTCGATCACAACCATCAGGCCTTACAATGCTACCTCACCAATTACCCAACCCGACTACCCTACTATCACCTACCCCCACATCCCAACCACTTACCCACAAAATAAATGTTTCATATTTCAGAATATACCCTTCCTTTGAAATCTATTGTGCCTTCATCCATGCTCCCTTTCATTGGTACCCCGTTGCCATCACCTCCTTATATACCCACACACACAACCTGCCAATTATGTCAACCTCTTATGACCCTTATCAAAATTAGTCATACCTATACCCTATGTCCTCACACCTAGTTCCATGGAGATATTTTCACAAATTTCCCCCTATACCCTACCTCACACACAACCTATAGCCTCAATGTCATATTCAAGAGGCTATCCCTCCTTTCCTACCTATGTACCCCCGTCGCAATTTCTACATCATACACAACCATACACCATTGCGCCACCTATGTCCTATTCTTCTCATCACACCCATTTCACCTCAGGAGGCCTTCCCAGCTAGATGAACAATGATGGTATACCCCTATAGGAGAACCCTATCCCCATGCACTAGAGAAGCTTTTACAAGCTGGAGCTATCACCCTTCCACCTATCGAATCATGAGATAATCATGGTACTTCTCACCATTGTTTGGCATGGTATAATAAACATGACTTTTATACCTATCATCGAGTTAGGGGGAATAGAAATTCCAACTGTAAAACATTCAAGGAAATTATCCAAGCAATGTTAGATAATGGAGATCTTGTCCTAGATAACCCTAATGTGCCAACAACTCAGAACCTTCATATCTTCAATAAACCTCTCCCAAATCATACCGCTTCATCAAACCAGGATGGCACAACCTCTCCTGATGACACCAAGGTTCACAAATTTTATGTCTTCTATGACCCCATACCTGTCCCCTTGTATCAATTTCCCCCTATTTCATCTACTAAGGAAATAATTACCGAACCCTTTACTCGTATGGAGAATACCTTACCCACGTTCTCCTACCAAGCCGACTACCTCACCTACCTCCCTACCTACAACCGGACCCACCTCATCAAATCCTCTACTTACGGAGGAACCTTCCTTCTCCCCTATTTTTGGTATCTTACCCATTCCCTTTGCACCATATCCCCTATGGCCCCTATTGAATAATTTCTTGAACAAACTCCTTTTCCCATACAAGAACTTTCATCCTCTTCTCCACTACTTGAGGAGGAGTCTATTACACATGATAGTATCATTGACCCATCAACCCCTCTACTCATGCTCCTCTACCCATGGGGGATTACCCTCCCACTTATTCACTTATCCTCCTACACCACATGGAGGATGCCTTACCCATTTTACCCCCTACCTACCTACCTTAGGAGCCCTCTACCCACGAAGGATCCTACCCATTACTTCATCCCCTCCTCAACCCAAATACCTTATCCACTCGCCTCTGCACCACAAGGAGGATACCTTACCCATTTTCCCACCTATAGTCAAGCCTACCTTATCCACTCTACCCATAAGGAAAACTTACCCATTGTTTCACCAATCGAGGTACTTACCCTGCCTACTCCTCTACCTATGAAGAAACCCACCTTTCCTATTTTACCTACCTTTTTACCCACAGAAGATCCCTCCTTGTCCACTCCTTCACCCATAATCAACCTTACCTTACCCACTCCTCTACCTAAAGGAGAACCCACCTTACTCACTCTTTTCCCCATACAAGAGTCACCCTATTTGTCCCTCTACCCTCAATGGATTTAACCTCACCCATTCTCCTACCTACAGAAAAACCTACCTTTCCATCCTTTTCACCCATAGAAGAACCTACCTTGCTTACTCAACCTATTCCCCACTTAAAGAAGGCCCCTTTATATCTTCATTACCTATTCCACCCAATCCTCCACCCATAAAAGAGCCACTTTTCGATTCCCCCTAATGTTCTCCTCCAAAGGATTTTGAAAACCCAGTCACTCTTTTTACCTCACTTTTACCTATCAAGTCCGAAAGAGAGGCCTTCCTATTACAAGCATCAGGGATCACCTTCAAGTCATCATTATCTTCCTCTACCTCAAAAAAACCCTCTTGTTTGGTGGATCAACCAAAATATTTTGATTACCCTACCCTCTGGGAGCCTTAGAATCCTCATTTCTACCCAAATGTTGGCTCCTACCACCTACACCTCGACAACCTACCCGCCAATTTGTAAATTTACCGAGACTACCAAACCTAAATCAATAATGTCAACCTCTTCCTCATTAATACCTCCATCACCATTACCTTCACCGGTGCTTTGCCCACATCTCTGGTATCTCCTATACCTTCACCTTCACCTTCATCTCTCTCACCAATGTTAAGCTCACATGCTTCCACCATAGCTAACCCACCTAAAAGGAAGGCCTGACCCTTTAGGTATCCTATCCCCATAACACCTTCACTTTCACCTTCACCTCTGCCATCTATTTTAGGCCCACACCCTTCTTCCCTGGTGAATCAGCCTAAGAGAGAAGCTCAACCTTCCAAGTCTCTTAACTTTACATCCCCCACACCTACTCTTTCACCTTCGCCTTTACCCTCAATTTTAGGCCCACACCCTTCAACCTTGGTCCATCTACCACATTACCAAGCCTAGTACTGATGGCAGAAACCCACACCTTCTTCTTCACCCTCTACATTCCATTCACCTCCCTTTCACCGACACCCCCCATCACACACTAGGTTTCCAAGTTACCCACACTACCTATCTTACCGATCACCTCAAATATCATGCCTACATTTTTACCCATGAAGGTGTGACCTCCACCCAAACCTAAACCCAAACCCTATTACCTTCCATCAAAAAGTCACCACGTATACCACATCTCGTAACACCTCAACCAAAAATTTCACTACCTACCATAAGGGTAGCCAAACCGACCCAACCTCAAACTCCACCTCTTTTATTAAATTCATCTTCCCCTTTACCTAAACCCCTATTACCTCCCACTGTGATTCCTCAACAGGATCTTATTCTAACATTCTCACTACGTTGTTAGAATATTTTGTTATCACATTACCACCCCTTAAGCCTTATGATCCTTTTAAACCTAAACCAAAATGGTTCAATGACACTAAAATATGTGCATATCACCACTCTCTAGGGCATGATGTTAAAGGGTGTAAGGCCTTCACGAACATTCTTCTACAACTCCATTCGCCTGATAATATTTTCAATGAGGATGACATTTTAGGAGAGGATTCCATTCTCCCAACTAACCAACTCCACCCTTTACCTATTTTTCTACCTATACCTTCATACCTACATAACATACCCCTTTCTCACCCAACCTTTGAAACCAACATGATGGATACAACCATTCTGTTACAACCAAAAATCGATAGCCCTTCTACCTTACCTTTCCTATCCCAACACCTACCTCTTCACCTCGATTAGCCTATATCAATACCTACACTAGGACCATTGAATAAACAGGTCAGGGTCTACAACTTTCCTCCCCTTCACACCCACCAAACACATTTGGGGGAATTTGACTCCTTATACCACAACAAATGTTCAACATAAATTCTTCCACCTGAACCCACCTTTAGTAAATGGGAAATTTTTCTCCTAATTGGATTGGACCCTATATCGGTACTCATACCTATGAATCTAGTGCTTATCATCTATCTTCACTTGAAGGTAAACCTGAACCTGAGCCCCTCAATGCCTTGCATCTTTGACCTTTCTATTTTTGAATAAATTCCTATATCACCTTCTATCCACTAAACACTCATCCCTTGAGCATCATCCACCTAACATGTTCCTGTTTGAAGGATCACCAAATAAAATCATAATCATGTGGTTACCCGTAACCTTTTTTAGCCTTACCTTCAATATGAGTAAAGCATGGCTCTACTCATGGCATGATCTCATGGATACTTTTCATCTTCTCCAAGATGGAATCCCATGGTCATTCATCATTTCAAACCCCTCCTTCATGGTTAACCTCTGTACACTCCAATCTTGTCTTCTACACAAGGGCCCAGGCTTCCTCTCTATTCTTTTCCATGACTTAAACATCCACAAAGAAAAGTAATCTCAAAAACAAAATGGGATTGAGATCCTTGAGTCAAAATTCTAACTAAAAATATGAATCCCTCAAAAAGGAAATCTCTTCTTTCTATCTCATTTTATAAATAGACTTCTCCCTCGAAGGGAGCAATTATGCAAGCCTAATATATGTACATAGTCTATCATCAAAAGAAGACTATCCACAATATTAAAAAGCTTCCCACATTGATCAAATTTGTGAAGACCTCAAGGAGACAATATACTCATCCCACATAGACTTCCCGCATTGATCAGTCTATCAAAAAAAAAATCAAAAAGAAGAAAAATATGACCTTTTTGTCATGGACCCTATTTTGATCCTAACCTCTTGTCATGTCAACATGCTACCTCACACTCATCTTACCATCAAACCAACCATCCTCACCTCATCACCTTTTTCACCCTAAAATTCCTTACCCACTCAAGGGATGTGCCCCAACATGTGACATTTCTTGATCATGTCACTTCCTTCACCTTTATAATAGTCAAGCCTGCAATGCCTTCAGGGTCTCATGTTCATCAACCAATCTTTGGTATGTTGGACTCGTTATGGACCTTATCAATTAGGTGGTTCTTTTTTCCACCTCTTACCTTTAAACTTCTTCATTACCTATTGATTCTCTATACAAGGACGAAGACTTCAACACACCTATGTAACCCATATCCCACCTTGCCTATTTTACCCATACCCGTGACCCAAATTCAAGTTTACCTATTTACCCACACCTATTTGACCCAACATCTTATCTTACCTATTTACCCATACCATGACCCATAATCAACCTTACCTATTTTACCCACACTTACTTGACCCACATCTAACCCTACCCATTTACCCATACCCATGACCCAAAACCCACCTTACCCAATTACCGACACACCTATTTGACCGACCTCTTACCTTACCTATTTTTTTACCCATACCCATAAGAAAAATCCACTTTACTATTTACCCACACCTATTGGACCCGACATCTTACCTTACCTATTTTACCCATGCCCTTGACCCAACACATGGCCCTACCTATTTACCCACACCCATTTGACCCACCTTTTCCCTTACCTATTTACCCCTACCTAAATAACCATGCACCCAACTAGCCTAAAACCTAACCCCCATTCACTTATCCTCACCATATTCCTCCCTAGCTTATGGGAGAACTACATTGGAATCGAGGACCCCTTTTCTGGGGGGCTATGTAGGTAGCACTCCAAGGGCATGGGGCCCTCAGAGGTTAGATCAACCATCATCATCACCTTCTTTTTTTTTCCCTCTTCCAACCGTTCACCTCCCATCATTTGCTACCTGTTTCAATCATATTCTATTTTAGTTAGTTTCCATTTTATCACCAAACAATTGGAAATTAATATACCATTACAACACATACATTCATTTCATCACATTTACCATTTCTTTACCATAATCACACATTACCTACGATCATATCAACATGATCCATGTTATCATACATGCCACAAATTAAACCACCACATACACATACATCCTCATTTCTTTTCCATAATATCAAATACCTTAGAACTTAACTCAAACACAAAACCATGACTCCATCATGCCTAAACCAACCTAACTACCCAACCATACATATACTGGACTCCAATTCACTCACCATGCATATGATGACTACCATGCTGAATTGACTTGACTGACCTTACCATGACTATATGACCTAACTCAACCATGAATCCACCATGCCACATGTTACCTAACTCAACCATGCCTATGACCTGACTCCATCATGCCTATACCTTTTATCATTTCAGCCACCCATTGAACCATACCTACAAGCTCAACCTACCCCTACATCTCCTTTGTTGCATCTTAGGAGTTATTATTTTACCTATACCTTGGCCTTACCCATGCCAACCTATTTACCTGAACCTGACCAACTTGGTGTGACCATTGACCTTATGTACACACTTATACCTTGTGATGTTGTTACCTATGTTGATACCCTACTGTTACCATACCTTTCCTATTTCATGACGTTTATCCCAACCAAACCTTTGGTGTACTGGAACATACCTAAACGTTCTACACCTGACCTACATTGTGTTTCTAAACCATATCCTATACCTTGGATACCTGAATCACCTCACCCTTGTTTAGATAAACCTATCGACCTTGGACGATGTAGATTTTGTAAGCTCTTTCAACTTGGTACCATGTTACAATCTATACGTGTGCGTATATTTGATTGTCATTACCCATGACCCAATTTGGACCTGGCCTACTACTATTACCCAAGTTAACCATCACCCTTTCCCTCAATACTCAAACCCTTCCCCACCTATCTTCACCACCTACACATTTATCAAACCACTCACCGATTCTATATTTCACCTCATTAGTGCCTTGGTTTGAGGGGGATCACCTCCACACACACATGGGGAAATCACTTCCTTTTTTTCAGTTTCGCTTACCAATACAAGCTACACAACAAAAATGGGAAAAATTTAAACACCAAAATTGGGTCACACTCCCCTTGGTCCCTTTTCAAATAGCCAACTCAAACATATTCACCTAACCATGACCCTTTTACCCCACATTAATATTAGTTTAATTATTTATAATTAAAGTGGTACTCATCCTCACTTCATTCATTATATAAATACCCTAATTAAACTAATCTCACCCACCTCACCCCACCACCTCACCTAGACACCTCATCACAAACCTATTCTTAGCATGTTTTCCTTTACTAGGACACAACATTCACTCACCATAACTAACTAAGACTTAGTCCTACCTACTTTAATGAACTAAAACTTAGTGTAACCCTAAAATCACATGCCTATTCTCCCTCTAACCACATTCTTGCTCATTAAAATGTAACATTTTATTTTAATCGTGGTGGATAGATAGAGCTAGCCCAAAATATTGCCAAGATCTGGCATTTTTAAGTAAAGCTAAGATTTCTCGCCTTAACCGATGTTAAGCCTAAACCAACCTAAAAAATCTTCGGTTACCTTATATTCATTTTGGTAACCTTATTTGAGACATTGGCCACATTCTCAAGTTTTGGAATGAAGGAGATCTACATCCAAGCAAGAATCAGAACCCTTTCGCACATCCAGATAGCCATAGCCAGCACCAAGACTGATTTGAAGGTATTTGCATTCATGGTAGCATTCTGGGAAGAATCGTCATAAAGACCGAGCACCATTCCATATCAACCTTCTCCAACATCTTCAACCACCTCTCCACCACTACAGGAATTTAGAACCCTTCTGAACTCCAAGTAATTTGGTTTCTCCTTTGTCACTTGTAGTTGTATTCTCTCTTTACCTTCATCCATTCATTTTTCTTACCTAGATCTATCCTTCATCTATCTCTCTATCAACCATCCACTCACACCCAACATAAACTTCACAAAACCTATTCCAAAACCACCTCCCTCACGTAGAACTCACTAACACCCTCTAAACTCTTTGTGAAATCATAGAGAGGACCCAAAACTAGTTCTAGAGTATCTTCCATCTTCACACAATCACCAACACCGATTAACCCTAACCGTGATCAATCCACCTTATACTGATATAGGTCTACTTAATCAATATCGGTCACTATGACTATCAACCCAACCTAACAACTCCCTTAGCCTACCCCAAACCTCACTCAAAACCTTACCACACCTATCTTGGACCTGTCACCTCACCCTCCCCCATAGAGACCTTTCCAAATCTTTGTTCCAAGATAGAAGAGAGCCCAAACACCCTCCACCTAACTCCCTTCCACTTTCCACAATGACCAATATCGGTCACCCTAAACCAGTATCGGCCATACCTAAACCGACATAGGTCACCCTAACTAACATTGGTCTCGTGTCCGATAAACCGCCTGGAACAATAACCAACCTACCCCACCTAAAACAACCCAAACACCTTACCAAAATTTACCAAGACCCTGTCTATGACCCACAGACCACCTGCATTACCCACAACCTGACCTAAAACCTTTACCTACACAACACCTTAGTATTTAATCGGATTCGACGTTGATAGTAATCTGAGGCACCCAAATCAGAACATTGACACTAGATTCTTTTATTTACATGTTTAAGTTATTTTATATTGATTTATAAATAGTGGATTAACATCCTTCTAGGAAGTATCACACTTCTCGGATCTAGCATACGCTAGGTAGTCCATTGTCATATACTATTTAACTCTCTTTTGTGGTCTTGTTTTGTATTTTAGGTAGTTCCTCCTAGCCAAAAGGAAGATCTCACAGTCAGCATTGGATCAAGAAGTCAGAACACATGCAATGACCTTTAAACTGACCATCACAATAGGTATTCCTCCTTGGCCCATACCCTTTCTCTGTTTCAAAATCCTTACTTAAAATAGTGAAACAATATCCTAGTAAACTAATTGTTTAAGGTATTTCTATGATCTCGCCTATATTTTTAAGTAGAGATTATCCATATTTCATTTCTTCTCTAATATTATATTTATGCCAAAAGGAATTTCCTAGTTTTATATAGGGTTCCCTATCGATATTTGTCAAATAATTGATGCTTAAAAGTTTTAAAGAGTGTGTGTTGACACACGAGAGTCCAATAACCATCAATTCTAATATCAAAAATTAGATTATTTCCTAGGTAACTAAGATTTTAAGACATTGAGAAGAATAACACACAAAGTAGGATGAATTTGTTTGAACACTAAGAAGCTTCACAACCTAAGTAAGGAATGGAATATGTCATTGTTTACACTACATGTCCTTTCCTACACTCGCATTCTTTTTTTGATCCACTCCTCTATAGAGTTCATTTTATTTAAATGCCTAAAATAGATCAAGTACTCCTTTTTTTGTAGGATGTGGGGTGTGGAGCTGTCCATGATGAACAAAAATGTGAAGAACGTTAAAGTGTGAATTAATCCCCAAACTAAATTTCAAAATAAAGTACAAGAAATTGAATATCATAATGAAAGACTATAGGTTAGAAACAAAGAAACCATGAATTTACCTGGCATGCATTTGTAACTATCTGATTGAAATTATTCAAATAGTGGTGATTAAAATGATTTCAAACTAATGGAGGATTTTCTAGTTAATGTAGTTATAAGCATGGAAATTTTTAAAATGTACAACTCTAAACATTACATATGTTGAGATGTTCCTAAGAAAATGGAAGTAGAGGACTTGTAGGACCACAAAGAAGAGAAGTAGGTGACAATAATTATTTATGTCGAAGGAATGGAAACTATTCAAAGCCAAAGCCTAGAAATGCAGTAGACCGTTTTTGGTATTTTAACATAAATTACAATTTATAAAAACAAACCCGTCAATTTAGCAGTAATTTTTAATAAAACTGTATTTTAGCCAATTGATATTATTTAAAAACCATAAAAATTTATAATAGTCTAATATAATATATAAGGTCTATTACTATATATATATATATATATGAAATACGATTTGATTTTATTCGTTTTAAAAATATTCTATCAATCATATTGAATCTTGATAATGATTTTTAATAATTCCCAATTTAAATTTAGAAACTAAAATAAGTTTATGTGAATAATGAATTTATTAAACTCAGAGTTCACATTTGTTTTCACTTTTTTCTAAAAACATAGAAGTTTCTAATTTCAATGATATTGTGACTATATTTATTTTCATTTTGTCATTACCAATTTACCAATAATTTTTATTGTTGTGGGAAAATTTAAGGAATCTTGTTGCAGACATCCAAGAAGAATTGGATATTATATCTGGTACATGATTATTTCTTTCAAAATGATTATTTCTTTCAAAGTTTGTCGTGGTAAAAAATGGCTTGGGTTTCATTTCTTTTTCTGACAATGCTTTTTAAAATGACATTGTTCCGTTAAGATTTTGAATGTTTCTGTTGTCCACCGGAAATGCTTTTAAAAATCTTGATACTATTTTAGATTGAACTCACAGAGAAAATGTTTATGAAACTTTAGAGATTCTCTTCCTAGAGTATGTGGTGTTATCTTAGGTATGGGAAGGGCCTAGTTGAAAATACAGCGTTAGATATGCTACATTTTATGATGGTATTGGTGAGGAGACGGCCCACTTCCATTTCGGAATCAGTGATCGGATTATCGCAGACATTTTCTTTCTAAATGATAACTATTAACGCTTGATCGGAGTATCCGTGAAGGAGGATTTTTAGAACAGTAAGCTTGATGCATGCAAAGACGGTGCATATTATCTACTTTCTTTTTTTTGAATTTTCCTATACAAAAATCAAAACAGAGGACGTGTTCAAAGTGAGTCGTTATTTGGAAAATCGAAGCTTCGCCCCTTTATGCTTAATTCATACAACACATGAAGATTATGTGCTATGTTCAAGCCATGCATGAATAATGTCATGTTCACCATGCATGAATTATTTTATAATGTAATTACTAAATTTAATCTATAAATATATTTTATCATCCTAAAATTATCTTAAAATTATATATATCAATTAAGTTTTTTTGACAATTTAAAATTTTACTACAAACGTAAATGAAAGGGAGTTTATATCATAAACCGTCATGAAATTTCCTTTTACAGGAGTGGTGAGTGTCAAATTCCAGTGCTGACAATACACTTATAGTATAATTAGCGTAAAAATAGATAGAATGAGGTGCGATAAGTGCAATGCCACAAAAACAAATTGTCATGCATCAAATGAATGACATCATCACCCCTGGTGACGAATGACCATGATCATCTCCAGAGATGTTCATTGAATTGATATTATTATGAATTAATGTCCATGTTCATAGTTTTTATGCCAAAATTTCTTTCCTAGTTGGATGGTGGTTCTCTGTTTGATAGTTAGAGAATAAAATATTAGGAATTCAGGAGAGTATGCGTTGATGCATGGGAATCCTGGAACCATTGATTCAATAGTAATATCATCAAATATTCATTGCATATACTTCACACATTAGCCACTTGATTTTGACCTCACACATTAATTGCAACAATGCAAACAATGTATAGCAAGAACTTTGCAACATACATGAAAGTAATTTCACAATGCGATAAATAAAGCAATTATCGATCCTACAACATTAAATTTCTAGACCAGATCAGAAAATCTACACCACGTGTGACAAATTACTTCTCATAATTAAAATATTATTTCCACTTTTGGTGAGTACAATATACCTACGAGATGAGATAAATACAAGCTTTCAATAGGAGAGGAGACATACATAAGAAATTTTCATAAGGCACAACAATAATCATAATTTTTTTCCATTTGAGGAATGTAATTTTAAACATTGTGAACTACTTTTATATGGTACGGTTTGGTTTTAAACTTCAAACCTATTGGATTTTCCACTCTTTTTAATTTTGGTCGAGACGTGTGAATAATGTGATTGACATCCACATATAGCTTTCAAAGTGTATATTATTGTTTTAGTAACCATCCGAGTGGTGGAACAAGTGTAGAACGTGGCAAATATCATGTTACACAATGGAGGTATTATTATTATTTTCTATAAATACATCTACTTATTAACACATTATTTATGCTAAAGAATTACGAAGAGCGTGCCTTGATGCACATGACTTATAGGAACCATTAATTCAATATTAATTTTAAAAAAATACTAGTTTGTATAGACCTTTGATGCAATAAAGCCACCCAATTTCTTCCCCACACGATAATTGCATAAATGCAAGCAACATATAAGAATCACCGAGAAACATACACAAGGCAGTAATTTCCTTCATCTATAATGAAAAGGATTACGATCCTACAAAATTGAAATTCTAGACTTGTATGCGAGATAGATAATCTAAACCACGGTGAAAAATTACTTCTTATGTAATTAAAATATTATTTCCCAATGTTTGTGTTCCCTTCAAAAAAAATATACTCATGAGATAAGAGAAATACGTAGCTATCACCGAGAGAGAATGATCTACATGGCCACACACAAATAGTTCGTAAGGCAAAACAAACAACCATATAATTTTTGGCCATTTGAAGAATGTGAATACTAAAAATAATGAATTGTTTTTTATGGTGTGGTTGTGTTTTGAACTTCAAACCTATTGGGCTTTCCACTTTTTTATTTTGGTTCTTGGTAACCACAATTGACTAAGTACCTAGGTGAAGGAATATTTACATGCAAGGATGCACACACGTAAGAGGAGTTGGATAGCGCACAAGAGGGATCACATGGGAAGGAACAGGTTGTGTATGGTACTACACATATAGGTAGAATGAGTGAGGACTTAGCCATGTTTTAGGAGCACAATAAAAATAGACTTAGAGTGTTCACCACGTAAAGGATAAAAGGAGGCTACCTTGGCAAGCACGCAATGGATATTTTAGGAAAAATCACATGCATGGGTTTTTCTATTAATAGGATTAGAGAAGGATATTATTAGACAATCTATTATTAGAAAAATATCTTGTAAAGTATGCATATAAGTACGCATAGATATTTTTAGCACACTTATTATTATGAGATGTTTGGGTGATGAAGGGAAAGTCCCCACCCCTATATATATCTGATGTTAGTCCTTTTAGAGATATTTTCATAGTTATAATAGTTATTATATGTTATTATCATACTTCTCTAGTATATCGGCGTGCGTATGGCTCTGTGTTCACAGATTGTGTATCAACTTCTTGTTATGTAGTTGTTTCTAAAGATTAATGGATTACTTTTGATGTATTATGATCATTGATATGTATGATTATGGGGAATTCATGGTGAAATTGATATTTGTTATTATATGAACTATTAATTTTCCTTATTACATGTGTTTCCAAATGAATGTATGCAATGGTTTAGTGTGTTTGACTAATTGCTTGGATAGTTATCATTATGATTATGCATACTAATGTTTTGGTAGACACAAAAAGGAGAGACTGCTAGTATGTGTACTTTAGATGAGCATTTAGTCCTACTCAATGAATTTCAGTGCACATGGCACTCTAGTGGAAAATAAATAATATATTTTGGTTCCATTTTGAGACCTCTTTTCAATTTTTCCACTAGGATGTTACTTGTAAATGGTGTATTGACTATCTCTCAATAGTATTGAAATCTAGATGGAAGATGGACAAGATAATTTTATGTAAAGGTATAGTATTGACTTTCCTTTAACACATGATAGGGGTAGAAATAAATATTTATCATGAGTTATATGATACATTCTTTAGCTTCTTTCTAGTAGAGTTGTATCAATGGTTGAAAACGTATGCATTAGAACAAAAGCTTGGTATCCTAGGCTAAGGGTTTTGACTTAAGAAGAATATCATATGCTTATTAATGCAGATGAAGAATGTACTAGAGATGTATGTTTCTATGGGGTTGGTGTGTTGCACAATTATATATTAGATTATGCAATTACTACGTATTGTTGGCTGGAGGTAGCTAAGTTTAGGTTCTTGCATAAACCTAGAGGATCTTATTTGCATGATATCCCTTTATCTATCAAGATCTTGATGGAAGAATTGAAATTTGAAAAATTACCAATGGCTAGTTAAACCCCCACTATGCTTAGGGGAAGGTGTGGATAAGGATGGCAGCGGCCTAGGTGGAGGATAGACAAATAGATGAAAGAAGGCACAAAATTAATGAAGCTCGATAGAGGGACATGGTGAGAGAGATTGCAAAGTCAATGGAGTTGAGGAGAATGATGGATCATAAAGTTTTGAAGCTCTCATGGAAGATGAGGAGCTGCAACATCAGGTCCTCCCAACCTTGGGAAAGCACAGTAGAGAGTCCCCTTTGGCTTTGGATGAGAGAACATCATAGCAAAAATGATGACCATGGGTGAACATCTAATCTCACTTAGCCACCTATCCCTTTTACAAGGTGTTCTAGACCTAGAAGTAGTTATTTAAATGAATTATAGCAAAGGTAATCAGATAGGTATGGGTAGATATCATTTTCACTTGAATTTAAAATGGAATCAAGTCAGTAGTGTGCCCATGGTAGCATATTGAGCTCCAACATTTGGGAGTACCTATGCGCAGATTTTTTTAGATGCGTCTTCAAGACACGGTATTTGTGCACATACAATTGGAAGAACTTTAGTAGGAGTTATTATTGTGTAGATAATGGGTGTCTAGTTTAGTAATACAACAGGGACATAAGGAATTTCATCAAGTGGGCCAAAATCATAGCAGGGGTGTGGGAGGATCAGCCAACCACAACAGTAAGAGGGGGTTATGATTCTAGATTTGGTGAACATGGTCTACAATCGTTGAGAAGAAATAGTATTGCTCTAAGGAGAAGACACTCAAATAATATGCATGTGGAACAAGGTGCATTTGAAGGCACAAAATAATAGGAAAGGAAATATGCACCACAACAGCTTGGCTCAAGACTTAGCCTTTTTATGGAGCACACATCAAGATGGAGACTTATGTGACACACAAATTATATTTTGGGAATGAGTGGCTGATAAGCACCATGAATGGTTGTAGTTATAAATATGATTACTTCTTTCAGATTAACTATAGGATATCTATTATTAGCGCACTTGCATGTGTGCATGTCATTTTAAAGGTGCATGGCTATTTTCAGCATGCGGCCTATTTTGAGAAGTGCATAGCGGTGAAGGGAAAGTCCCAACCTCTATAAATATGTATTGACTATGTAGTTTAGAGAGACGAAGTTATTGTATAGTTATGTTGTTGGATATGATGTGCTTATGAATTATGGGCATACTTTAAAATGTAAGAAGCTTTTGTGTTTTATAGTGTTTAATGTAATCAAGGATATGGGCTAGATAATGGTGTTAGACATAACTAAAAATGGTTCAAGTATAGTTAGTATTATTATAGTTATTGTTTAATTCATGATTCTCTAAGATCTAGATATGGATTATGCACTATGGAATGTTTATGTTTAATTATGGATCGAATATATCTTATCTTCATCACACTAACATTTTGCACAAGAAAATATAAAGAGGGGCTTGGTACCCTTGTGCACTTTGGGTGAGAAGTCATCTCAAGTGGGGTGATGTGCCAACATGCCTAGGTTTTACACAGTAGATGTTAGGCTGCATCATTTGTTCGATTCTTAGGGACCTTTTTCAAAATTTTTTAGGATGTTTTGCAATGAAGACACACTAGTTGACCTTAGCAAGTGTTGAGGATTGGATAATAGATTGGAAGAAGAGTATGCTTGGAGGTTAAAAAATAGATCTAATTTTGATGCACACACATAGGTGGAGCAGAATTTGTATGAACATTTTAATGAGATATTCTTTGTTATCTTTTCGGTAGATCTCGTACAAGTGAGAGGTTGCTTATGCATCTAGAAGGAATTGGAGGTCTCACACAAATTTCTAGAAATAGGAATAATTTCAAGCCCTCTATGATGTTGATCTGATTTGGACACGCATTGTGGACACTTGGTTCTATGGTGTTCGAATAGGTATATTTTAGAGTGATCAATTTCTACTTACTCGTGCCTAGAGGTAGTTGAGTTCCAATTTTTACATTATCCCTGGGAACTTATTTGCAAGGACTTCCACTAGCAATCAAAATCTTGATGGTAACCTGAACTTGGAAGAAAATTCAATGGCTAGCTAAACCCTACCACGCGTGGGGTAGAAGAAGGTTTCTTGAAGGATGGCGGACCTAGCCGTTGAGAGAGGTAAAGGGAAGAAAGGTGGATTAAGTAAAATGAGGTGTGTGAGAGGTATATAGAGAATCAACATGATATTATAGAGTGGATGGCATTGAGGAGATATATGTACCATGAAGGATTTGGAGCTCACACAAAAGGTGTGAAGCTAGAGCATCTCAAACTCCCCATTCGGGAAAGGATGATGGGTAATCCTCCTCAGCCTCACATGGGATCGCACCGAGAGAGATGACATGGGTCATGGGCACGCATATGAATCCACCTAGAAACCTCTCCCTTGTGCTTGGTTTTCAATATCTAGTACAACTAGTAGTCAGCAAGCTAGTTTGGGGAGTAATAGAAAAGGAGTCAATCAAGTAGAAAGTGTATCTAGGGCTGAGAAAATGTCTTCTTTTTATTTGTAGGTACCTTTTTAGGTGCATCGTCAAAGCATAGTACTCAAGTGAGTAGAATTTTGGACTCACTTCTAGGAGTAGTACCAACTCACAGAATGTTAGAGTTCAATTTAGTACCATTGTTGGGACAAAGGGAAGTACATCCATTGGTCCACTTTCAACTATAGGAAGAGGATCGGGGGGTATAGGTGGCTCTAGTTCTTGTGGATCTAGTGGGTCTTGAAGAAGAGGTAACATAGGAAGTTCTAGATCAGGTGGTTAGGGTCCTCATCATCCCTAAAATATTTTATGTAGATGTCTCTACATCTTCCAGAGTATAGGGGCATATAAGATGTTGTTGAACACGTCCACATGTGTGAGATGCTATGACATGCAAAAGGAATCACGACTTCTGAGCACATGGCAAGTCAGTTTGCAACTACATTATAGGGACATGATCATAGTTGGTATAGGAATTTTGACCACTGATTAGACTTGCGTAGATTATGTAGCATTATGAGAATCTTTCCTTAAGGAGTTTCATATCCCTGAGTTTGAGTAGAATATTATAAGCACACTCAAGGATATTAAGCAGGAAACTATTAAGAGTATTCGGGAATATGATACTCATTTCAAAATACTTTTGTCTAAGATTTCGTATGATATTCATGCAACATAGCATGCACAGTGGTTCATCGGTGGTTTGATCACACCACTTAGGAGATCATTGTAACATGGGACATATATGGACCCATGCGAATAATTTGAAGAAATGTTGCGTAATGAGGCAATCGCAATTATAGACACTAGAGTGAGCTCATTCTTGGAAGAAGCAGATTACATCTATGGTAAAGCATTTGGAGAAACTATTGACCAATTCAGCACATGAGATGTGTACTAGGATTTGGTGTATAGATTTTGAAGTGGAAGGGCACACTAAAGATATTTTTCCCCATAGTTCAGTATGTTCATTATTTCTAGACTATGAGATATGTCATTTAGACCATGATGCAAGCCATTGCCCATTATTACAACACGTAATAAGAAATAATGTATCTTGCTATTGTAATATTTTCTGGTCCATGACTCATAATACAGAGGATATGTAGGTTGATTGGTTAGATCCATGATGCCATAGATATTGGTGTGTGATAGACAGGAGTATCAGATAATGCTAAAAGTAAAAATGAGCACCATGATCGTGATCACAACCAAGGGCGCTATGATCGGAATGAAGGGAACTTTGAAGGAAGTCGTGGTAGAGGTCAAGGATACCATGGTGGATTGAGGGATAAGGCCGTGGTGGTGGATGAGGTGAGTTTCCTCACGAATGTGTTTTACGTGCGAGATCTCCTCACCATTATAGGAATGAATTTCATCAGAATATTACTTGTTCTTGTTGTGGGAAGAATCACAACTCTTAGGAATACCCAGACTTATATGAGCATCTTAGCAAGAATAATAAACAAGAGAACAAGGGCACATGGATTGTTAGAATACAATGTGCCATAGAAAATAATTGGATGCCAAAGTTGACACCGGAACTTGAGGTAGTACCTATGAATATTACCACACATGCTGAAGTTTTACGCATCGGAGAAACGTTATAGAAAAATCCTACCATCACTAAGGAGGATGTTTTACATACAAGGTACCCAAATCATGCACATCGGAAGGATGTTTATTTGGAGAACATGGAGGTACTAAAAAAATTCAGGTGAAATACAGTGTTTAAAGTACCAATCAAGGAAGTTGGAGCAAAAAAGGTAACAAAGACAAATTCAATCGGATATTGATGATTTGAAATAGGTATGTAATATGTTATGCCGGAGAACATCATTCCATTATAGGGAATTTTCTAAAGGAAACACTCGCATATAGGTATTGAGAATGGATGGGAGATCTTGCATGTTAATCTTCCCCCTCATAGATTGGATAATGACAAGGATATCACCCTAAATTTTGTTGTGAATGGATGTATTTTGAGAAATATATTGATTGATACAAGTGCAAAAGTGAATGTGCTTACTTTAGATGCATGAGTACGAGATGGGAATACCTCCATTGCATTCATCATTTAATGTAATGTTTATGGCTAATAGAAATAAGGCCACTCTAATTAGAGTTCTAAAGGATGAATCCATTACTATAAAAGGGGCCAAATTCACTAGGGACTTTGATGTTTTAGCACTTGCAGAAAGTAGACATCTTCCCATATCTACTTGGGAAACCTTGGTGTTATGAAAATAATGTTTATCTATGGTTCAACAAGGGGTATATTAGTTTCAAGAACAAGGAAGAAAGATTTATTATCCCTTTAACGAATGGGAAATATGCACCTTATGTTGAACCATTGAGTGAGGAAGACTTGAACAAAATTTATGTATGTGTCATTTGGGATCCGGAAGTACTTAAGCCATCTAAGGAAGGAATCCTCTAGTGGGAAGATGCACAATCTATTAGTGATACTAAAAGTATTGCTTGTGACAATTGGGTGCATGGCACCTATGAGATGGTTGGACGAAAGTAAGAAGAGCATTTACATAGAGAAGAAACCCTCATTTTATTAGGTTAATAGGTAACAACGTTGTAACCTCGGTAAACTTGAGACGGAGAGACCCTATGGTATTCCTTTGTGTAGTGGAGGATAAATGGACAAATCAAGTTGAAAGAATAAATATGTTAGCGTATACCCTATGTGGGATAGTAGTGCACTAGTGAATGGTTCATGGGATAATCTCATAAAATAAAATGAAGTCGAATTGCTCTAACCACTCGGTTCTTCATGAGAAATGCACCTACTCAAATCTACATATATAATTGTTGATCATTCAGAATTTGGCACTTAGTGAAGTAAATACAAAAGGTTCACATGGGAGAGAAGAGCACATTTTAAAGGCACGGGAGTATCAGAAAGGATCATGTGCAAATAAGAGAAACAGATTCGAGGACTTAGCTATTTTCATGATGAGGATCTATTTTTGGAAATAACGTGTGGAGAACTCAAACTAATTGGAGACTTGTGTGACATGCATTGGCTATTTTTGTATGATCAGCTATGAATCACTTTCCATGGATGTAGGCTAAAGATAGAATTGTGAATTGATAGTTGACAAAGAGAGATCTATTGTTAGCATTCTTGTATGTAAGCCTATTTTTGTAATGGCACATGGCTAATAATAGCATGCGACCTATTTTGGGATTAGATAAGTGGTGAAGGGAAATTCCCCACCCTTATAAATATGTATTAACTTTGTAGTAGAGAGAGCATAGATATATGTGTGAGAACTAGGGTATAGTGAGATTATGCTTACTAGATCTGTTACGCGCATAAGCGTATACTACTATTATTGTAACAAAGCTTCTATGTATTTACTACAGTTAATATAATGGAGATTATGGACTGAAACAAGGTGTTATCATGGTTATAATTCAATATTGCATGCTTGATTCCATTATGGTTATCCTTTAATGTTGTTATTTTCTAGATCTAGGTCTGAATATGCATTGTATGAAAGATATATTAGCTATAGATCTAAATGATTAAATTCTTCATCATGCTAACATCATGTAATAACAAACCCTAAAGAGGGGCTTGGTACCTTTACACACTTTAGATGAGGACTCAGTCTAGGCTAAGTGATGTGTCAACGCACCTAGGCTTGTATTGTTGAATTCTAGGTTGCATCATTGGTTCTATTGTTGGGACCTCTTTTTCAATTGTTTTCAAGATGGTTCATGATGAAGACATATCGGTTGACCTTAGAAAGTGTTGAGTGGATACATGATCTAGAATAAGAATACACATGACATTTTAGCACTAGATCTGAGTTTAATGCATGTGTGTGGGTGGAACATAACCTGTATGACAGTTTATATGAGAGCTTCTTCATTATCTTTCCAGTAGAATTGTATGAGTGGCTGATTGTGTATGCATCTAAGTGGAATTGGAGGTATCGTGCACTTGTCTAGACATAGGAAGAATTTTAGGCCCTTTATGATGCTGATCTGATTTGGAATCAAGCTATGGATACGTGGTTCCATGGTGTTTTGAATAGTTATATCTTGGAGTACTCAATTTCCACTTATTCGTGTCGTGAGAGGTAGCTAAAGGGGAACTTACCTACAAGGCATTCCATTGGTGATTAAGATCTTGATGGTAACTTTGAATTTGGAGAGTAAACCAATGGCTAACTAAACCCCACCACACATGGGGAAGGAGAAGGTTTGGTGAAAGATGGCAAACCTATCGTCAAAAATGAAGAGAGAGAATAAAGGAGGCTTTAGTATAATGAGCTACGTGAGAGGGAGGTACAGAAGCAATGGGAGGTTAGAGAGAAAATGGTGTTATGGAGAAAGATAGTTCGAGAAGGAGTTGAAGTTCACGTCGAAGACATGGAACCCGAGCCTCATAAACTCCCCCATTTGGGAAAACATGATAAGAAACCCTCCTGGCCTCATGTAGAAGCACGCCAGCAATGATGACTGGGATGCAAGCACGCATTTGAATCCACATGCTAACCTTTCCCTGCGCTTGGTTTTCTACAATCTAGTACAATAATCGATCAAGTAAGATAATTAGATTAGTGGGAGAGTAGGACAAAGTCTTATAAAAGGCACAATGATGGTAACATAAATGGCTTCGTTGTTATATGGGAGTACCTTTTGAGTATATCATCGGGAGAGACAAAATATAGGCACATTGATTTGTGGACTAGCTTCTAGAAGTGGTAATGCTTCACAAACTATTGGGGTACAGTTCAGTTCTACTATTGGGACACGGGAAGTATATCTTACAGTGGTCCGACACCACCCTACATTTCAGGATCGGGAGGCATAGGTAGCTCTAGTTCGGCATATCGGTGGTTCTAGAGGTAGGGAAACACGGGAGGTTCGGATTAGGTGGGCAAGATCCACCACACCAACCGAGAATATTTACATGGAGATGTATCTTCCTCTTCCACACTATAGGGGCATAGAAGATGTTGAACATGTGCATATGTGTGAAATATTGTGGCACACAAAAGAAATCAAGGATTCTAAGCGTAGGGAAAGCCAATTTGCTACTACAATACAAGGGCACAAGCACACATTTGGTTTAGAAAGTTTAACCCGATCATACTTGCGTAGACTATACAACTTTAAAATATCCATTCCTTAAAGAGTTTCACATCCCTAGTTTGACCAAAAGAGTATAAGTGTACTTAAGGATATTAAGCAAGATCTACTAAGAGTGTTAGAGATTATGATACCCATTTTAAAATGTTGTTATCTAATTTTTCTTATGATATACACGCAAGACACCACACCATGCATAGTGGTTCGTTGGGGACTTAATTACCCCTTTTAGGAGGGCATCATCACATAAGATATACACTGATTCACACGAAGTAGTTGAAGCATCCTTATGTGTTGAGGTAGTTAGAAGCATAGACACTAGGGTGAGCCCATTTTTAGAAGCACATATCGTAATTATGGCAAAACAATTGGAGAAACTATCAACAAATTCAGCACATGAGATGCACACAAGGATTTGGTGCACATATTGTGAAGTAGAAGGTCACATAAAGGATAGTTTTCCTCATAGATCAGTATGCTCATTGTTGTTGGATTGTGAGATATGCCATTTAAACCATGATGTTAGCCATTTCCCATTATTACAATGCATGATAAGGAAGAACGTTTCAAGCTATTATAAAATCTGTAGGTCCATGACTCATGACATGGAAGACTATTGGCTGATTGGTCAGATCCATGATGCTATAGATATTGGTGTATGACAAACATGAGTTTTAGATAACTCTAAGGGAAAGAATGAGCATTAGGACCGAGATCACAATTAGGTGTGCTATGATCGGAATGAAGGGCGTTTTAAAGGTAGTCATGGCAGAGGTCGAGGATACTGCGGTGGATTTGGAGGACAAGGTCATGGTAGTGGAAGAAGTGAGTTCCCTCATGGAACATGTTATACATGTGGATCTCCTGACCACTATAGGCGTGAATTTCCTCAAAATATTACATGTTCTTTTTGTGGAAAGAACCATAGCTATGAGGAGTGCCCAGAATTATATGAGCATCTTAGTAAGCAGCATAAACAAGAAAACAAAGGCACATGGATGGTTAGGATACAACACACTATTGAAAATCAGTGGATGCCTAAGTTAGAGGCAGAGTTCGAGGAGTTGCAAGTGAATATCACAACCTGCACTGAGGTGGCACGTGCAGAGAAACATTGTAGAAGAAGCCTACCATTACTAAGGAGGAGGTTCTACATGCATAGTACCCAGATCCTACCCATCAAAAGGAGGTTTATCAGGAAACCATGGAAGTTCTTAGGAATCTTCAAGGTGAGATACAATACTTAAAAGAGAAATCATGGAAGATGGAGCAAAAGAAAGTATCAGAGATGGTCCAAAATGATATATATATATATATATATATATATATGACCTAAGGAAGTGTGTAAAATGTTGCACCAGAAAATATCATTTTTGTTGGGGGATTGATTAAAGGGAAACACTTGACTTGCAAGTATTGAGAGACCTGGATGGCATATCTTGCATCCAAATCTTCCCCCTCATAGCCTAGATTATGACAAGGAAATAACTTTGAATGTTTTTGTGGATGGGTGGCTATTAAGTAATATATTGATTGATACAAGCATTGAATTCAATGTTCTTACCTTAGATGCATGGGTACAAATGGGAAGACCCCCATTGTAGTCATTCTCTAATGTATTGTTCATGGCCAATTGGACTAAGGCCACTCTCATCAAAGTTTTGAAGGATGCATCCATTACTATACAAGGAGCCAAGTTCATTGGAGACTTTGAGGTTTTAGCGCTCACAGAGTCATATATCTTCCCAACTCTATTGGGCCCCTGGTGCTATGTAAATAATGTTGATCTTCGGTTCAACAAAGGTTATATCAGTTTTGAAAACAAGGAGGAAAGAGTTATTATCCCTTTAACAGATGGAAAATTTGCACCCTATGTTGAGCCCTTAAGTGAAGACGATCTGAATAGGATTTATGTACACATCATCGAGACCCAAGAGATGCTTGAGCCAACTAAAGAAGGAATAATTCAATGGGAGGATGCACAATCCATTAGTGATACTACAAGTGTTGCTTGTGATAATTGGGCTCATAACACTTATGAGTTGGTAGGGTGCAAAGTAAAGAGCATATTTCCTAGAGGTAGGAAACTGCATTATGTCAGAAGGATAGGTAACAACTCGGTACCTTGTTACATCGGAGAAGGAGATCCTATGGTATTTTTGAGTACCATGGAGGAATAGTGGATAGACCCATTGGAAAGAAGAAATATGCTAGCATATACACTACGTGGGACAATAACACGTTGGTGGGTGGCCCACAAGGATAATCTTGTAGGATGGAATGAAATTAGGATTGCCCTTACTACTAGGTTTTTTAGGAGTAATGCACCTACTCAAATCTATACTTATCATGGTAATCAACTTATTCAGCACCATGTTCAAAAGTGTGAGAGACTCTGGATAGAAGGGAAAGAAGCTTTACCACCTTCACTATGGGTGCACAAGTTTTATTCCACTTTATAAGGATGCACACGTGCTTGGTATGTATATGTAGAACTCCATAGAGAGACTGGAAATTGGTAAGATTTAATTGCAGGAATGGCCAGACATTTGAATTCTTCTCTATAAAGCCTCCGGTGGAAGAAGCATTGAAATTCATAAAGCACTTAACTATGGGAGATAGTGCCAAGGCTGAAGAACTCCTTTAAGAGTTATTGGATGAAGGAGACTCATGAGTGCATCTTGTTGAAGAAATAGAGGCTGATGTAACACTACTTCAATGCACTTTCCTTGAGAAGGAAAAAGGAAAAATGGTCTACTTAGTGGATGATGAGGAAGTAGAAAATATGGATGTAAACCATTCAACATGTAGGCATGAGCTATTGGACAATATAGATATGACCACGCGCACCTATCATGAACCTATGAAGACAAATAGGGTGAAGATTGGATTAGATGTTGAACCTAAAGAAGCCATAATTGGGGACTATTGGTCTGAATCGAAGTGGAAAAAATTATAGAGTTCTAAGGGATTACGAGGACTTATTCCCTAAGGGTACCATGAACTTAAAGGTGTGCAAGAATCGTTAGGGAATATGAAGATGAAACTTAAAGAGGGTTTGTGCATAGTTAGAAAGAGACCTTATAGGATGAACCCCAAATTGTGTGAAAAGGTCAAAGAAGAGATTAGGAAAATGTTGAAGGATGGAATTATCAAGCCCCTTGATGAGTCAAAATGGGTTAGTCAATGGTGATCGAGTATTAAGAAGGATGGATGGATTAATATTTTCATGGATTACGAGGGTTGAATACTACATGTGTGATTGATCCCTTTCCCATGCCATTCATAGAGGAAATACTAGAAGTGATTGCAGGAGGCACGAAATCTATTCGTTCTTAGATGGGTTCTCTGGGTATCATCAGGTTTGGATTTCCCAGGAGGATTAGGAAAATACTACGTTTACTACTGAATGGGGTAGCTTCACCTATACTGTAATGCCTTTTGGTCTGAAAAATGTGCCTGCTATATTTTTGTGCATAGTTGTTCAAGCATTCAAGGAATTTATTCACAACTTCTTAAGTATATTTAGATGATTAGACAGTGTATGGATTAGTTAAGGATCATTGTGACAATCTATGCTTAATTTTTGAAATATGTAGACAATTGAGTATCTCCTTGAACATCAAGAAGTGCATATTTGCTACACCATTTGGGATATTGCTAGGACACATAATCTGCAAGGAAGGTTTGTTGGTTGATCCCATTATAGGCCTAAGGAGCCTATCAGTCAGAGTGAGGTGCGCATATTTTTGGGTCATACAGATATTATAGAAAGTTTATCAAAGGATATGCCAAATTTTCTGCACCATTGGAGGAGTTACTAAAAGGGAAAGGTACGTTCTACTAGGGAGAACCACAACAACACGCATTCGAGACATTAAAGGAAAAACTTACTACCGTGCCTATTCTACATTTTCCTTCATGGGACCAACCCTTTCATGTACATGTTGACACCTCTGGCACAACCATTAGCGTGGTGTTGGCTTAACCTAGAGAAGGTATTATAGATCATCCTATCTATTTTCTAGTAGAAAGTGACTCTGTGAAATCGAATTACACAACTACAGAGCTGAAAGCTTTTTAATGATCTATGTGCTACATAAATTCTACCAGTACCTACTAGCTACACCATTCATCTTTTATATGGATCACATGACATTGAAGTATTTGGTAAACAAGCTCATTCTACAAGGGTGCATATGTCGATGGGTGCTCTTATTTCAAGAATTTGATTTCACAGTTGTGGTAAAACTAGGGAAAAGTAATTCTAGACCAGACCATCTATCAAGAATATAGTCAGGAGAATAAGCATAGGAAATTGAGGATACCATGTTAGATGCATAGTTATATAGGTTACAATGAGCACCATCAAAACTAGAGGACATTTTTATCTTTCTATGAATAGGGATGACACCAGAAGGAATGAAATCCTTAGAGAAGAAACAACTTGCTATACACATAGCCCCCTACATGTTGATTAGTGGTGACCTATACAAGTTAGGTGAGATGAGGTATTATGTCGTTGTGTATTGGAACATGAGCGCATGGATATTATGGAAGAATCTCATGGTGGTATTGTAAGTGGCCACTATGTCGGTGATGCCACTGCGTGTAAGATTCTACTCATTGGATTATGGTGGGAGACCCTGTATAAAGATTGTAAGGAATTTTGTAAGGCATGTGATCATTGCCAACGTCTTGGGAAACCAAGTCAATGAGATGAAATGCCTCTAAGACCCATTATTAGTGTCGAACCATTTGAGAAATGGGATATAGATTTTGTGGGTCCTATTTCACCAGCTACATGTATAACTAGATCATGCTACATCATAACTTGCACATGATTATCTGACAAGGTGGGAAAAGCGGCACCTACAAATGATCAGTACAATGAATACAATAGCGAGTTTCTTTGGGAAAATATTATTACAAGGTATGGATGTCCTTTAAGTTTGACTAGTGATAGGGGCACACATTTTCTTAATGAGACAATCAGAATTCTATTGGATGAATTCATGATTGCACACCATAAGACTACACCCTATCATCCTCAAGAAAATGGGACTGTTGAGGCTTTCAACAAAATTTTGAGCCAGACATTGACAAAAATTTATGATGTTAGAAGAAAAGATTGGGATGATAAGGTATTTGTAGTAATTTGGGAATATCAGACAACATATAAAAGGTTGAACAAAGCCACACCATTTTAGTTAGTGTTTGGCATGCATAGTTCTTCTATGGAATTTATGTTACCTTCTTTGTGTATTGCAATGTATTTGGAGGTCTTCTTTGTGAGAAAGCATTAGAAAAATTCATTGAGTGTGTTAATAAAATTAGATGAATGATGATCCATAAAATGTTAGATTCAAAAACAAGAAAAGGCCAGTAGAAAGCATGGTATGATAGGCACATCCTAGGTAAAACACTTGGGATAGGATAGATGGTGCTCCTTTATGATTCTAATTTTTACGCCATCTAGGAAAACTCAAGATACATTAAGTTAGGGCCGTATGTTATCACTCACATACTCAAATCAGGTATTTTCGGTTAGAGCCCTTGTTGGAATACGTTTACTAAGTTACTTCAACGGTAGTAGGATGAAGCCCCTACTATAAATAAGTCTTAGAAGTGAAACAATAAAAGGCGGTGTTTCCATTTAGATTAGGTTTACAATTTTACATTTGATCTAGAGGATTTTTCATTATTTCAATCTTCCTAAAATTCCCTAAAATTTAACCATGATGAAGGAATTCTCGATACCTTTCCGATGGTATGCTCAACTTCAAAATCAGAGTTCGTATGGAAATTCTATCACCGGTCAAAATTAAGGTCATAAACGGGTCAACCCTAGTCAACAGGTCAACAAGTGGACCAATGGCAAGGTGACACATGAAAATTGATGGTCTTGTAATGTTTCAAAATCATTTCTATGGTATATGTCTTGTCATAATCTTTCCGATGCATTTTGAATAAACCAAATTTGAGTTTGTATGCGAAAGATATGCATAGTCAAAGTTGTGGTCAAATGATGATGTGGCACACTCTGACGTGGACAAATGGCATATTATGGGCGTGACACTTGGTAGGTTTGTAGTGGATTTGGATTTAAAATAATAATAATAATAATAATCTATTTAATCCATTCCACGTGAATAAGCCTAAATCCCATGGGATAAGGAGGATTTTGTGGCCAAAAAGCTATTTAAAGGCTTATCCTATCCCTTTCCCACCAAATGTGGGGTCAATGGCTAAATTGGGTGCCTAAACCTATGGAAGGGGGATTTAAACCCTTGACCTATGCCAAAATACTTATCAGCCTTACCAACCCACCACTTTTTAGCAAGTGATAGAATATGAGATCACTTCTATTTAAAGGGACCTTTTGGTAGGTTTGTAGACAGACAACAAAGGACCGGTTTGCAAAGATCACTATTTTTGAGGCAATTACAGTCTTAATTTTAAAATGGTGTAAAAATAAAATTTGTTTAGAATTCTAGATATTTACCAAAATGTATATTTTGTTTCTAAAAGTGTTGTATATTTTCTGTGTAGGCATTTTTCCATCATAGTTTCACAGATCAGGCATGAGGAGCAGGCAGAGATCTACATTTTCCAACCACTTTTGGTTTGAATCAGGCCATGGAGTAAAAAGGGAATTTTTTCATAATTTCCTCTAGTTTCCATAAATTTAAACCTATTTTATGTATGTTTTTTATATTTCAAGTTGTAGATATTTTTCAAATGTAATTTCACATGAAACTATCAGTGAAAATATTGTAGGGGCCACAGATGGACTTGGGAATGTTTTCTGGTAAATTGAAGAGTTCCAAGAGGTCTAAATCAACTCATTTGTAGGTATAAAGTTATGTTAAGTCATTAGTGAAGGGATATTGTACTTCATTGGACATTTAATAGATCGATTCACTTTCTGTGAATCGGAGACATAGCCTTCGGGTGAACTCCGTTATCAAGTTCTTGTGTTGTGGATTTGATTTCAGTTTTTAGAAGCTTTTGATAAAAACATTCAATTTAGTTTATTTGATTAATTATTAAAGCAATCGCAAACTCTTTTAATTTGAAGGAAGTAAATTTCAGTATCCATAACCCACAACAGATTTGAATACACTTATTAACTTGGATTTAAATATCAGATTGAGTGCATTCTAAATCAACTATGATTATTTTATTTGGATTTGTGATAGAATCATATATTTCACTTAAGTTAAAAATTAAGGATTAATTCAATCTTTTGGAAGAGTTTAAGTTTGGGGATTTCAAGAACACCCATAATTGATAAAAAAAAAAGGAACTCTTGATCACCTTGAAATCTTTTAAAGTTAAGAATCTAAGAATTTTCTAAGTACTGGAAAAATTTCAAGTATCATTTTCATATCAACATTCCCTTAATGTATTTCCTCCTTCGTTTGTTATGCTTTGTCAATTTAGTTGGTGTGTTTGTGTAATAAGTGTGTTTACACACTAGAACCTAATTACTATGTGAAGAATTTTTTATACACAGAGGACTATGCATACCCTTAGTGTGGGGTAGGTTGTTGATATCCAGTACAGGACTGATGGAAATAAGTCCACATGAAAGGAACTATCTACGGGTGTTATTCAAGGTTGGAAAATTGAAAAAAAAAAAATTTCTTTGGACACAAGGACCATAGATAGAGAGGAATGAAGAAACAAGTATAATGCGAGGTAAGCAAGGGCCAGGAAGACTACCAGTGGAAGGCACAAGTGATGAGGTACTCAGGCACATGGAAGCGCGTTGTAAAGAGAAGTCCACAACCAAAAGGTAGGAGGGCACGCTAGAAGGTTATAGCTTGGGCGTGAAGATGTACCATGCGGAAATAATGAAAATGGTCACTTAATGAGAGGATTGTTGGTAGGTGGAAGAGTAATAAATGCACTAAATTTTTGAAATTCTATATAAGGATGAGATGTGAGTTCATTTTTACCATTGCAATTGAGAGAATTTGAAAAAGGTTAAGTGTGAATGAGCTGAGAAATCATGTTGAGGTGCATAGAGTGTGAAACCAGATGTGAGAGAAGGGTTATGCACCGAGAGAAGCTTGTGTTACCATAGGTGAAGGGTATGATCAAACAAAACATGTTACAAACAAGCTAGGGCATGCGATTTCCACTAGGGCATGGATATTTAAGCTAGGGTTTTGACTTTCTCAACTACAGAGGGAAGAAAAGAGAGATTTTTCAAATGGCACCAAAGAAAGCACCCACAGCAGGAGATAAAGGGAAGAAGAAGGTTGAAGTGGAAGAAGAAATTTCTCCCAGAGTAATTTTTAGAAATGTAGTATTTGGAGGGTGTGATTGTGGGACAAGAATGGGATTCCCATATCCACCAATGTAAAATCAATGACTACAACCATCGAACATCAGATAATAAGAAGGATCTTGATGTGTTATTTAAGCACAAAAATGAACAAGTGCACAACAGAGGATATGCCAGTATACGATGATCTTGGGAGAAGTTGTTGAAGCAAAATGGAGTCTACCAATTGTATGAGCTGCCATATTTTGGAAAGTATGAACCATTGTATTGATGGTTGATGAGTAGATTCCATGAGGACTTCTTCTACTTTTCCGAGACGGAGGGTAAGAATCACAGCTACTTTGATTTCAATGGTAACAGGACTAAGGGCCTCAGGGTTGGATTTGGATAGTGATTTAACTGATAAGGCTGTAATCCTGGAGATGAGGAAGGAGCTAGGGTATACCAAGGGTCCACATGACATGGACATTGACAAGTTAAAAAAGTACCCAGTAGTGCTAGGCATCTACACATCTTGTGACAAATTTTAATGACCAAGGAAGGTGGTCGTAGGTAAACACAATGTGGTTACATGTCACCAAGAAGATGTCTCAAGGAGTGGTCTATAATATTGTAGATCACATAGCAAATCCAATCATTGAAGAAGCATGGATAGGTGACAGAATAAGTTTTGTAAATGTGTTATTGTCCTTAGTATTCATGGAGATGGGGTGTGCCTGATGGGCCAAAGGAGAAGATTTAGGAGTACCCCACGGAACACAAGTCACCTGCATGGAAAGGTTTGGAAGTACTTGTGTGATGGATCAATGAGTGGAACATTCAAGGAGATGGAAAAGATGTGGTACGATAGAATCTATGTGGTATTCAAGGAAGAGTGGTGCATACCCAAGGATTTGCCTTCGGTGGTGGGTAAGGTAGTTTATTTTTTCGTATACCAACATTTTTTCATTACGATTTGTGATGAAGGATGGGGATTGGGGCCCATGGTGAAAATTTCCATATGCCTTCACAATAAATTATTTCCAAGCATCATTCATCAGGTTCTCAGATGTGTGCCACTTAACCTTCAATGCAGACAAGCTAGATTGTGAATACCAAACTCTAAGGAAGAAGTATGTATGTCTAGGTGCAATGCATACATTGAAAGACTTATTTCAGATATTATAAGCATAAAACTGTAATCTTGTAGTTGGGGACACTAGATCAATGCTTGTGTACCGAAACTCAAACCTAAGATGGATAAAAGTAAGTATGTGGACAATGAGTTATGTGCTCCCAGGGGTAGCCAAAAGGTAAGCATATAATGGAAAATATTCTAGTTCCCAAGCCCACAGAAACAATTTGGGTTGATGATGAAGAGGAAGAGCATGAGGATAGTGGTGGTTTGGAACATAGAGGTAGAAGAAAACCTCTAAATAAGGATGAAGCTAAGTGTGCAACTACACCACCTCAGCCACAAGAGGAAGATGATGAGGACTTGGATGCAGTCAAGGAGAGCACCGATTTAAGAGAGTATTTAGGAGAACAAGGACCCAAGGTGCTACTCTGCAAATAGTGTGTAGATCACCTCGACTCTCCACAAAAGGAGACAACTGAGAAAAGGAGAAGGAAATTAAAGTTGAATGAGGAAGCGAGAAGATTCAGAGGAAAGCATGCCCAATTCTCCTACACCTCTAGAGAATGTGGAAGAACAAAAAGATGAAGAAATGAAGGATGGAGAAGAGGAAGAAAAAGGGGCAGAAGAGACAACAACAAGAGACTACTCAAGACATAGTAGCACAAGTTCCAAATCTTGAAGCCCAAATTCCTAAGCAGCCTAGATCAAGAAGAACAAGTGGGGAGTATATTCCACCATCCATGGGCTACATCAAGGGCATAGTAAAATTTTCAGCACCCGTTTCCATAGAAAAATGATACAAAAAGGATTTATATGGTGGGAGTTAATGGATAAAGATATGCAATGTGTGCAAGGAAGAAATTATCATGGTCGATGCACACACACATGGATGAACTAGAATTTGATGTGTGTGAGGATTCATGCATGTCAAGGAGGTTGAAAAAGACACCTCAAAGCTGAGACACATAAGAGTAAAGCCTAATGTTATGTCAGATGAATAGGTGAGCAATGCTTTGGTGAAGGTCTTGATAGAGGTTGCACGATAGAATATGGATAAAAGATGCAATAATTAGGGCACTGAGGAGGAGATCAAGACTAAGGATGAGGAGATAATGTACCTAAAAGAGGAAAAATACTTGACACAAAATAAGAACATTGTGTTTATCAGCATGGCAGAGGAGATTGGTGATAATGTCATGAAGGCTAGGTCACACTTAAAGCCAAAGGTACCCAAGATGTTTCCTTCAACAATACATTATGTCAAGTACATTGGTGGACTTAGTGCTTGAAGATGAGCCTCTACATGCATGCCGAGCCAAAGGATCCAACACAAGAAGAAGAGTGAGAAAAGGCTTCAGTGATGTGGAATATTGCATCATATGAAGGATTGCTTTAGAGCTTGCAGGAGGAACTCAAGAAGGTGGATCAAGTGCTGAATATTTTACAGCATTCGAGAGGTTGTTATAAGGATCACAACCATTTTGGAAGACAATGAGGTCCTAAAGGCCATGAAGGATGAGACATTGGGCCATGTAGAACAATTAGCACTTGTTAAGTAGAAGTGTGAGGCCCTTACTCAAGAACCTCATAGGAAAGGTTGGATGAGCTTGGAAAACTCATCACTCAAAATATGGACTTGTTGGAAGGGAGAATGATTGGCATGTCCAGCATTGTGTTGGTATTATAGAATGAAAAAGGAGAGATTACAAGGGATGAATTAGAGTCAATTGTAGTTGATATTCCATAGAAAGTAGAGGCCATGCTCATGTGAGCAGACCTTAGAGGCAGAGATAAAAGAGGAATATCCATAATTGATTATTCAGGTTGTAGAAGAAGATATTGTAGGTTAAAGACATTCTTTCATTCATCAAAATTATTTCTATTCTTCTATTCATATTCTTTGATTCGTTTTGGAGACAACCATTTTGAGGTGGAAATAAAACTAGTGTGGGGTAATGTTGATTAGTCAGAATCTGGCACTTAGTGAAGAAAATACAGAAGGTTCACGTGGGAGAGTAGAGTGCATTCAAAGGCATGGGAGTATCAGAAAGGATCGCGCGTGAATAAGAGAAACAAATTTGGGACTTAGCCATTTTCATGATGAGGATCTATTTTTGGAAAAATGTGCGAGATCACTCAAATCGATTGGAGACTTGCGTGACACGCATTGGCTATTTTTTTGATGATCAGCTATGAAGCACTTTGCATGGATGCAGGATAAAGATAGAATTATGAACTGATAGTTGACAAAGAGAGATCTATTGTTAGCATTCTTGCATGTAAGCCTATTTTGTAATGGCATGTGGCTAATAATAGCATGCAACCTATTTTGGGATTAGATAAGAAGTGAAGGGAAATTCCCCACACTTATAAATATGTATTGAACTATGTAGAAGAGAGAGCATAGATATACGTGTGAGAACTAGGATATAGTGAGATTATGTTGTTAGATCTATTATGCACATGAGTGTATACTATTGTTATTGTAATGAAGCTTTTTGTATTTACTAAAATTAATATAATGGATATTATGGACTGAAACAAGGTGTTATCATGGTTATAATTTAGTATTGCATACTTGATTCCATTATGGTTATCCTTTAATGCTTTTTTTTTCTAGATCTAGGTCCGAATATGCCATTGTTTGAAAGGTATATTAGCTATAGATCTAAATGATTAAATTCTTCATCATGCTAAAATCTTGCAACAACAACCCTAAAGAGTGTTCTAGTACCTTTGCATCCTTTGGGTGAGTGCTTGAATCTAGGCTAAGTGATGTGTATGTATGCATGCCAGGCTTGTATTGTTGAATTCTAGACTGCATCGATAATTAACTTATTCAACACCACGTTCAAAAGCGTGAGAGACTCGGACATCGAGGCAGAAACTTTTCCACCTTCACTTTGGGTACACAATTTTTATTCCACTTTATAAGGCTATGCACACACTTAGTGTATTTATTCAGAATTGCATATGGAGACTAGAAATTGGCAAGACTTAATTACAGGAATGACCCAAACTTTTGAGTACTTCTCTACTAAACCTTTGGTAAGAGAGGCATTATGAGTTATGGAGCACTTGACTATGGGAGACAGTGTCAAGGATAAAGAACTCATTCAAGATTTATTTTATGAGGAAGAACAAGGAACACATTTTGATGAAGTAGATGATACATATGCCAAACTATTTACGCACGCTTGCTTTTAAAAGGAGAAAGGAAAGATGGTCTATATAGTGGATGATGAAGAAATAGAAGATTTGGACATAGCTCATTCAAAAAGTACGCATGAAGTGTTAGACATTATGGATAAGAATGTGTGTGCCTATCATGAACCTATAAAGACAAAGAAAGTGAATATTGGCATGGATGTTGAACCCAAGGAGGCCATAATTGGGGATTATTGGTTTGATTCTGAAGTGGCAAAGATAATTGAGTTACTACAAGATTTTTAGGATTTATTCCCTAGGGGCTACCATGAGTTAAAGGGAGTGCATGATTCATTAGGTGAGATGAAGATTAAGCTAAAGGAAGTAGCATGCCTTATCGCGAAGACCATACAAAATGAACCGAACCTACATGTAAAAGTTAAAGAAGAAATTGACAAAATTCTGAAATCCGGCACCATTAAGCCCCTAGAAGAATCATAATGGGTTAGCCCCATGGTAATCAATATAAATAAATATGATCGGATTAGGATTTGTGTGGTATACGGTGAGTTTAATGTATCACGTGTGATTGATTCTTTTTACATCTTTCATCGAGGAAATATTATAAAGCATTATAAGGCGTGAAATTTACTCTTTTATAGATTAATTCTATGGGTATCATCAAGTTAGAATTACTAGGAAGATCAAGAGAAAATGAATTTCACCACCGAAGGGGATTTTTTCATATGTTGTGATGCCCTTTGGTTTGAAAAATGTGCTCTACTATATTTTTTACGCATAGTTGTTCAAGCATTCAGGATTTTATTCACAAATTCTTGGAGGTTTACTTGGATGATTGGATAGTATATGGGCTTGTTAAGGATCATTGTGACAATTTTTGCTTAATGTTTGAAATATGTAGATAGTTAAGCATCTCTTTAAACATCAAGAAGTGCGTGTTTTCTACACCTTTTGGAACTCTATTAGGGAATATCATCTGCAAGGAGGGTTTTTAGTAGATCCAGCTAATGTTACAGTTATTGTGGGCCTAGAGGAGCCTATCAGTTAGAGTGAGGTGCATGGATTCTTGGGCCACATAGGGTATTACAGAAAATTTATCAAAGGATAAGCAAATATTTCTACACCCATGGAAGAGTGACATTCTATTAAAGATAACCGGAGTAGCGTGCATTTGAGGCATTGAAGGAGAGACTTACTATAGTGTCGATTCTACATTTTTCCTCATGGAACTAACCATTTCATGTACATGTGGATGTCTCTGTCACATGCCATTGGCACGATGTTAGCTCAGCCCGGAGAAGGTATTATAGATCATCTTATTTGTTTTGCTAGTAGAAATTTGACTCTGAGAACAAAATTACACAACTACAAAGCTCGAGGCATTGTCGATGATCGAAGTGCTGCATAAATTTAGATAGTGTTTGCTAGAAGCACCCTTTTTTACATTGATCGAGATGACATTAAAATACTTGATAAATAATTCCCTTTTATAGGGGCACATATGTTTATGGGTGCTCTTATTCCAAGAATTTGACTTTACAGTCATGGTAAAACTAGGTAAATGTAATTCTGGCCGAGACCACTTATCAAGGATTCAATCAAGAGAGGACATGCAAACAATTAAAGATAGGATTCTAGATGCACAATTATATAGGTTATATCACCCGCCTTTAAAATTGGAGTATATTGTTGTATTTTATACAGCATAGGTATGGTGCCAGAAGGAATGAAAGCATTAGATAAGAAACAACTTAAAATTCACACGGCCCCCTTTCATGTTGATCAATGGTGAATTATACAAAATAGGTCAAGATGAAGTATTGCATCGGTGTGTACCAGAACATGAGTGCATAGATATCATGGAAGAGGCTCATGATGGTATTGCAAGTGGGCATTATGTAGGTGACGCCACTACGCGTAAGATTCTACTCGTTAGATTATGGTGGGAGACCATGTACAAAGATTATAAAGAGTATTTTAAGGCATGTGATCACTATTAATGCCTTGGCAAACTTGGGAAAATAGATGAAATGCCTTTGAGGCTTATTACTAGTGCAAATCCATTTGAGAAATTGGTTGTAGACTTTTGGATCCTATTTCCTCGGCCATGCGTCAAATTAGATCACACTACATCATCACTTGCATAGATGACCTTATAAGGTGGGAAAAATTAGCACCTACAAAGGATTGTATAACAATTACATCAACAAGGTTCCTATGGGAAAATATTCTCACAAGGTATGGATGTCTGTTGAGCTTGACAAGTGATAGGAGCACACACTTCTATAATGAGACAATCAAGATATTTTTGGATGAGTTTATGGTCGAGCACCATAAGACTACACCTTATCACCCTCAATCAAATGGGAATCTTGAGGCTTTCATCAAGATATTAACTTGAGACCATGAAAAAAATTTGTGAAGTTGGAAGGAAAGACTGGGATGATAAAGTTTTTGTTGTACTTTGGGTGTATAGAACAACCTACAAGAGGTTGAATAAGGCCACACCCTTTTATTTGGTGTTTAGCACAAAAGTAGTTCTTCCAATGGAATTCATATTACCATCATTACGTATTGTGTGTGCTAGAGGTCTCATGAGATGAACAAGCATTAGAAGAAATAATTAACAAGTTAATACAAGTAGATGAGAGGTATTGTATAGCACATTAGAGTGAGAAGTAGGAAAAGGCCAAGTAGAAGGCATGGCATATGTGGACACATTGAGGATAAGAAGCTTGAGGTTGGACAAATGGTACTCCTTTATGATTCCAAGTTTATATGCCATCTAGGTAAACTTAAGGTGTATTGGTTGGGATCGTATGTTATCACTCACATCCTTGACTCGGGAACTTGTCGGTTAGAGGCAATTGATGGAACACATTGTTACCTGGTTACTTTAACGGGAGTAGGTAGAAGCCCTACTATAAATAAGTCTTCTTGGTGTTTGTAATAAGGAAGTATTACCACTTAGTATAGATTTCCCTTTTATGTATTTCTTTATTCATCACTATGCTTTGTTAATTTATTTTGGTGTTTTGTGTAATAATCATGTTTGCACCCTAGAAGATAATTAAAATCTAAAGTATTTTTATGCATAGAGGAATACACATACCATTTGTGTGGGGTGGTTTTTATTTTATATTCAAAAATGGGTACACATAAAAACATATTATTATAAGTGTTATTTAAATATGGAAGGAATCATTAGAAGAAGATTGATCCTAAATAAGACCATAGTTGGAAATAAAGGAATGAAGCAGTATAATGTGAGGTACGTAGTAGTTGTGGAAACTACTAGAAGAGGGTGCAGTGGCGAGGTACTTTGGTGCATGGAAGCGTATGGAAGAGAAGTGTGTAGCCAAAAGGTAGGAAGGCGTACTCAGAAGGTTATAGTTTGGGCACGAAGGTGAACCATGTGGAAATTGGAAAAATGGTCAATTAATGAGAGGATTGGTGGTAGGTGAAGGAACAATAAATGCACTAAATTTTTGAAAATCTATATAAGGACGTGATGCGAGTTCATTTTTACCTTTTCGATCACAAGTATTCAAGTGAGCTAAGTGTGACCAAGCCAAGTGAAATGTGTTGAGGTGCGGAGAGCTACAAAACTAGATGTGGAGAGTATATTTGTGCATGGAAGTGGCTTGCATCCCCATTGGTGAAGGGTTTGAGTGCAGCAGAAGCATTGAGAAGGAGCTAGGGCACGCGGTTTTGAACTAGGGAACGTGGTTTGAGCTAGGGCATGCGGTTTCAAGATAGGATTTGAGCTTACTTGAAAAAGAAGATAAAAGGTGGGATTTTTATAATGGCACCAAAGAAAGCACCTATAAAAGGTATGAAAGGGAAGAAAAAAATTGGAAGTTGAGGTTGAAGTTGCTCGAGAGAAATTTTTCAGAGATGTAGTATCCAGAAGGAGTTATAATCAGATGGGATTGGGATTCCCACATTTGCAGATGTAAATCAAGTGATTGCAACCACCACACCACCAAAAAAAAGGGATAATTAGATGCTTTGTTGAATAAGAAGTTCAATAAGCATACGGTGAAGGACATGTCAAGTGTATGATGATGTTGGGGAGAAGTTGCTTAAGAAGGTAGGAGTATGAACTCCATATTTTAGAAAACTAGAAGCTTTATACCATGGCTTATGAATAGAGTCCATGAGGACTTTTCCTATTTTTTGAACAGAGGATAAGGATCATAGTAGCCACGATTACTATAATGACAAGATTGAAGGGCATAAGGAAAAATATTATTAGTGATCTAACTATTAAGGTAGTTTTTATAGCCACCAGCAAGGATTTGGAATACTCTAAGGGTCTGCACGGGATGGAAATATACAAATTAAAGAAGTTTCTTATGGTGTAGGAAGCCATACACCTACTCACTAAGTTGAATGATCAAGAGAGATGGTCACAGGTAAATACCATGTGGCTATATATCATGAAGAAAATGTTGGAAGGAGAAGTCTACAATCTAGCAGGCTACATAGTAGAGACAATTACTGAGGAAGCATACATAGGTGAGAAGATAAGTTTTGGCATTATTCTATTATCTCTTGTCTTTGTAGAAATTGGAGTGCCTGATGGGCCAAAGAACAAAATTTGGGAATACCCCATAGAGAAGAAGTCCCTCATAGAGAGGTTCAAGAAATACTTATGTGAAGGAACAATGAGTGGCCCATTCAAACAAAGGGTAGAATTGTGGTATGTCCAAATTCAAGTGAAGTTTGAGGAGGAATGTCACATTCCAAAGGATTTACCTTCAGTAGTGGGTAAGGCATTACAGTTCGCGGTGTATCAAAGCATTTCTACATCACACGATTTGCGATGAAGGATTAGACATGAATTCCATGGTGCAAATTACCTTATGCCTTCACAGTGTATTATATGTAGGCCTTAGTTCATAGGTTTACTGATGCGTGTCGGATGAACTTCAATGTAAACAAGGTATATTGTGACTACCATACTCTCATAAAAACATATGTTTATCTAAGTCGGTCTTCCTACATTGAGAGGCTCATTTCAAATGTTATAAATATAAATCTAGTAAGTTTGGCTATTGGGGACAGTGGGTCTATGCTCATCTATCTTCAGCTCAAGCCTAGGCTAGAGAATAAAAGTATGTGGAGAATGAATTTTTGTTACCAGGGCCGCCTAAGGGAAAACACATGGTTGAGAATGTTACAGACTCCAAATCATACCATGACCATAGAGATAGATGAGGAAGAAGAACATGAGGATAGTGGAGGCTTGGACCATAGATGCTGGAAGCAGCTCATAGATAGAGTGGAAAGTGAGCGCGTAGATACTTGCCACATGTGCAAGACAACGAAGAGGACTTGGAGGTGGATGCATTCCTTGAAGAGTGCCAGTTTAAGAGGGTATTCAAAAGAACCAAGACCCAAGGCACTGGAATATCACAACATGTAAGAATATCACCTCGACTCTCCCCTCAGAAGGAAGCACCAAAGAAGAAGAGAAAAATAAAATTGAAGCTTAGTTTGGAGGTGGAGTGTGAAGAGAGCATTCCTGGAACCCGATTCAATTTGGAAGATGTGGAGGATCCCCAAGATGAAGAAATGAGAGATAAAGAAGAAAGAGTGAAAGAAATAGAAGAAAATGAGCACAAATAGACTAGTGTACTAGTTATAAATTAGATAGATAAGAGTCAACTCCAAACCTTGGCACTTAGGTTCCCAAGGGGCCAAGAAAAAGAGAAGTGAAGAGTATATTATGCCAAGTATGGGCTACACTGAGGACACAAGCAAAATCATCCATGCCCAGTTTCAAAGAACAGTGGACCTTAAGGAATTATATGGATGGGAGCTGATGGATCCAGATATGGCCACTACGTGTACAAGGAAACAACTATCCTAGTCCATGCAGACCCATATGGATGAACCATATTTTGATGTATGCGAGGAGTCTTGTGTCTCAAGAAGAGTAAAGAAGGCACCACAAAGTAGGAACATGACCATAAATCCCACTCTTATGTCTGATGAGTAGGTAAGCAATGCCTTAGTCAAGGTATCTGTTGAGGTGGCATGGAGAAATATTGATAAGGTTGCCACCATTAGAGCATTGATGGATGATAAAAGGACAAAATTGTAGAGATAGAGAGGTTAAAGACAAAGAAGGAAAAATAACGCGCAAAGAATGAAGCCTTCATTAGCATGGCTGAAGAAATTGGTGATTACATTTTGAAGGTAAGGCCTCATCTTGAACCCAAGGTACCTAAAATTTTCCTTCTACAATGCATTATATGCACAATTTCATTGATTTGGTACTAGAGGATGGACCAATTAGAATTCCTACACCAAAATATGATGAAAAATAATCGAAGAGAGAAAGGGCCTCTATGATCAAGAAAAATTTCAATGTATGAGGCGTGGCTCCAAAATTTAAAGGATGAGTGAAGAAAGTAGATCAAGCTCTTAATTTATGTGTAGCACTAGAGGTAGTGATAAGGATCGTGACTTTAGTTAAAGATAATGAAGTCTTGGCAGTAATGAAAGATGAGACTTTAGGGCATGGAAAGAGATTGACACTATTAAAATAGAAGTGTAAAGCCCTTGGAGTAGTCCAAGATCCACATAAGGAGATGATAGATGAGATTGGGAAGCTTATAGCGTAGAAGATGGATCTTATAGAAGGAATGATGTATGTTATGGCCACTTGTATGCTATGATATTCTAGTTAACTATAGGACATTTATTATTAGCGCACTTGCATGTGTGCATGTTATTGTAAAGGAACATGGCTATTATCAGCATGCAACCTATTTTGATAATTATATATGTGGTGAAGGGAAAGTCCCCACCTCTATAAATATGTATTAACTATGTAGTTTATAGAGACAAAATTATTGTAGAGTTATGTTGTTGGATCCGATGCACGCAAGACTCGTGGGCATACTTTATAATGTAAGAAGCTTATGTGTCTTACAATATTTAATGTAATTAAGGATATGGTATGGATAATGGTGTTAGACATAACTAAAACTAGTTCATGTATGGTTAGTCTTATTATAGTTATTTTTTAATTCATGATTCTCTGATATCTAGATTTGGATTATGCACTCTGTAATGTTTATGTTTAATTATGGATTGGAATATGTCTTATCTTCATCACACTAACATCCTACACAAGTAACTCTAAAGAGGGGCCTAGTACCTTTGCGCACTTTGGGTGAGCATTCATTTCAGGATGGGTGATATGTTAGCATGCCTTGTTTTACACATTAGATTCTAGGTTTCATCAGTAACCACCACCACATCAACCTCATCAACCACCACTAAATCATCCTCAACAAACACCACCTTAGGTGTATTTAGATATGTCACTCCACTTACTAGAGTATAGGGGTATTGAGTGTGCAACATAGCATGTGCAAAAGTGTGAATTACTATGGCACACTAAGGGAATTATAGCTTCAGATAGGAAGGCAAGTCAATTTTCCACTACGTTTCAAGGGCACACACATAGTTGGTATAGGAAGTATGACCCACATAAAACTATGGTGGACTATAATGTTTTATGTACTATGTTTTGGCTAAGTTTCACATTCGAGTTTGAGTAACATAGCATCAAAGCATGCTCAAGGATATCAACCGAGGCTTATTTGAAAGAGTAAACGAGTATGACACATGTTAAAACTTTTTCTCCATTTTTCTTTTGATATTCATAAAATCCATCATTCACATTGTTTTCTTAGAGGGTTGTTGACTCCTTTCCAAAGGACATTATCTCATAAGAAATATACTAATCCGTGTGAGGCATTAGAAGCACCTTTATGCACTAAATCAATTGGAAGTGTAGACACGGAGTTATCCCTTCTCTGGAAGTGTAGATAGTAGCTATGGCTAAGAAATTGGAGAAGCTTTCTAAAATTCCACGCATGAGACTAAAAGTGGCCTGAAAGTACGTAGATTTGAAATTAAGGGACAAACTAAGGATAGTTTCCCACGTAAGTCAATACATGTGTTGTTGTAGTCTTGTGAGATTTTCCACCTAGAATGTGATGTCTAGAAATTTCTCTTTTGAAGAACACAAATATGAAGAGTAAATCTATGTATTATAAGATTTGTAGAATGTATAATCATGATACGAAGGATTATCAACTGATATATTATATTCATGAGGCATGCGAGACTATATTAAGGCAAACCGTGGTGGCAGGTAGCTCTCAGGGGCATAACACGCAGCCTTATAAAGAGCGTAACAATGGAGGAGTAGTATTCCATAGTGGATATAGGAGAAAAGGTCACAGAGGCATGAGTAGATTCTCATGTGGGACCTCTTATAATTTTGGGTCCCATGATCATTATCGGCATGATTGTCCCTAAATCTAGTTTCTCAAGGTGTGGGAAATAACATAAGTTAGAAAAATTATCAGAAATGTATGAGAAAATAAGAAAGAATAAGGACAATGGCATGGGAATGATAAAGGTACAGTGCATAAAGGGTAATCAATAGATACCAAATAAATTTGATCCGAGTTATAACCTTTGTTGTAGTCTTACTCGCGTTGAAGCATCATGTGTACTTGAAATTATTAAGGACAAACCACACATTACAAGAGAATAATTCATGCATGGAAGGTATCAGAATCTTGTACATCGAAGGAATTATATCAATAGACTATGTGATTCATCTAAGAATTACAAGGTGAGATATAGTGCTTGAAGGAGCATGCACATGAGAGAGAACGTGGATGATCTAAAGGAGTTATGTAGGATGTTGGGCCAAGATAATATCATTAATTTGTTAGGGGAGTGGTTGTGATAAAATGTACCACATACTAGAGTTGAGCATGAGCAACAAATACTACATGCAAAATTACCACCTCATAACCATAAGTATGATAATGAAATCACTTTGGATGCAGTAATTTATGGATGGTTGGTAAGAAATATTCTAATAGATACAGTGCAAAGGTAAATTTTCTTACTCTTGAAGCATAGAATCGATGGGGAGACCTATAATAAAGTCATCTTCTAAAGTGTTATACATGGCGAATAAGAAAAGGGTCATGCCTATCGAGGTTTTGAAGGATGTTTCAATTAAAATTCAAGGAGCCAATTTTACTTAAGACTTTAAGGTATTATAGCTTGCTGAGGTAGAAAACTTTCAATCCTTACTTGGAAAACCTTGGTGTTATGCAAATAATGAAAACTTGCACTTCAATAAGGGATACATAATTTTTGAAAATAGGAATGAATGAGTCATTCTACCTCTAAATTAAGAAAGCGATACATCATACGTTGAGCCTATAAAATAATAAGATTTGAATAGGATTTATGCACACACAATACATGATCTTGAAATTGTGGAACCATCCAAGGAAGGCATGTTGTCAGAAGGGAGATGCACAATCAAGATTAGCGACACCACAAGTGTCACTTGTGATAATTGGTCCCATGGAACATATGAAATGGTTAGATGTAAGATAAATGGATGGGTAATCAGAATAATTAGGTCATACATGGTTATATCCATGGGAAACTTTTGAAGTTACCGTGATTCACTAGTGAAGAAAATCCTAAATTATTCTTACGCACTTGTGGTGCAAATTAACTTATAAAGAATTAATATGTTTTTCACTAATCCACAGTCATTTATTCATTAGACCTAGGGATGTAAACTTTCAACTCTTTCAGTGTTGTATACACAGTTACATGTGCTTAAGAGGTATAAACTAAAATATTTTTGTCACAACAATTGGAAATACAATGCTTAGAAATGAACTACGTTGTAGATAAAAGGAAATTCTACAGCTAAGTAATAAAGCATGTAAAATCATAACATAAGTGAAGGAATGAACTACTGCAATTCTAATCTATGCATGCAAGGAACTAAAAAACAAACAAAAAGAAAAGGGGTTTAGAAACCACAAGTGGGCCTTACCTTGGGTGCTAACCCTTCCTAAGGCTTGTGTCTACAAAAAAATGATAGAACTCATATTTTTATTCATCAACATGAAGATTTAGAATGAAACTTACAGCAATTCCTTAACTATGGATCTATATCTACTACAGTCTCACCACTCTCTTTATAATCAGTAGAGACGTGAAGAGACTCCTTCAAAATAAAAAGTTACATTTTGATTAAGTAAAATATCACTACCAATAAATCCATAGATTCTTATGCATGCAATCAAAACTAAGAAAAGGTTTTCTAATACAACAACATAACTAACTATTCATTTTAACAATCAGTTATCAAGTTAGATCAACTAGTTCCACATTTGCAATTGCAAATCATAATCAAGTATTGGCATGAGATCTACTTCTTGTTTTCATAACTTTTTTATTGATATGCATACACACAGTGAAGTATCCACATTGATCAAGCTTTCCAAAATCATGATCTTGTATATGTGTGTGTTCTCCTTTGGTTACAGGTGCTTTTTGTGGATGAGTCCCATTTGTTGCATATCGGTTCTTTATAGATGAGTCCCTTTTACATAGTGACATATTTTCTTTGGCTACATGTTAGTGATAACATATAATAACTTCTTGCAAATAAGCATGCCACTCAAACAAAGCACTATTAATCATTTCATTGTATTAAAGAGATTAACATGCACATTTAAAATCCATAAAATAGATTAACTTAGTAATAGCTATATTAATTAATATAAGTTTCATAAGTTTAAGTTCAAGTGGAAATGTTTGATAGGATAATAGGATAAACAATGCAAGGGTATACAAAATATACAATAGATGAGACAATTAAAATAGTAATTAAAGGGTCTCATCACACCCCAGACTTAGTTTCTTGAATTTCCTCATTCAAGCATTCTCTTTCCTATTATTTTCTCTCTTGGGATCCACCCGAATGATACTACATACTCTTTCTCGAAATCACTAGGCAAGGATGTTCCTTCTAGTTCATTAAAGAAATAACTTGCATTCTTTTTGAATTTTTCCATTACCCTTTCCTATAGTTCCTCATTTAGTTCTTTGTCCCTAGACCAGTGAGGTATTGGGTAGTGGAAAATTGGTGGATAGTATCCAATATGGAACCAAGTTTTCCACATCCCCTTGCTACCTCAATATATGGATTGATCCTCTGGAGAGTTGGGATAATGTTTGGATATGAATGAATTTATTTTATCCTCAACTCTGGTGATATTTCTTCCCATATTCTTTTGCATGCCTACATTATTTCCACACCATTAAACCTAATATGATCTCTAAACTCATCATGGACTTCTTCTCTCATCTTGTACACCATTTGTTTTATTTTTTCTCTTTCATAAAGCTACCATACTCTTCAATCATTTCCTTTGTATCTCCTTCCTCTACTCTAATCATAAGTGGTTGTTCTTTACACAATTATTTGTATTCTACCAGTTTTTTCCTGTATAGATCATTATGGAAGTAAAAAAATAGTGCTCAAACTTGTACATCCCCAATGTAGAGAATAGGGATCCATTCTCTATCATATTCTAAAGCATAATTAAACATATACAGTTCACAAAGAAGTAACTAGATTTCATGGGGAATTTTAGATATATTCTAAAGAATGGCCTAGCTCCACTGATATCAAATGGTATGTCATTGTTGATACAAGTGTATTTCAATTGCAACATTTGTTCCTTTAAAAATACAACATAAATATTTGATGGTGGTCTACATTTGAATATTTCATTTGTTACCTAAATTATAGCTTCTTGTTTCTTTTTAAGCCTTGCAATCTCATTTCCTTGGCCCTTAGTTGTCTATATTTTTCCTCCAGATCTTGTTGGTGTTGGAAGAGTAACTCTTCTTTTTCTATTTCCCACCTTCTTTGTAGCTTCTTATAATAATTCTCAGACTTCTGCACCCAATATTTTGAATTTGTTTGTGGTGCCATATTTCTACATTCTAGCCTAGGAGGCTCTCTAAAAAATATATCGTATAACAACATGTGGTGCAGGTTGGGTGTGGCATTAATGGAGACAAAATTTCTAAAATTATGTAAGTTATATCTCATGCAATTATAGGATTTTTGATGTGCATTAGCTCAATAGATTCATCAATAGGTTCTGATTCAAAGGTTTGGACAATGTGTTCAATTGTATCTTCTATACCAAGTGGTAAACTTACTTCAATATTTCGTGTCGCATGTACTACACGCCGCTAACACTTCCTCATGCTTCTCTTCATTATCTACAGCCGTAGTGGTTACTTCCTCAAATTATTTGGTTATTATATTCTCTTCATGTTGTGCATGAACAGCCTCTATTTCATCAAGGCTCTTATGACCATTGATTACATCTTCAATTTCCTCAACTAACACTTCTTCTTCATGTTGCATGTGGGTTTCCCAAAATGACGAACCTACTGCTTGAACCTCAATTGGTTTAGTAGGGCACTCATTATCAGGTTTTCACCTAATTCTTCCTCATTTTTATTTTCTACTTCCTTGGTCTATTCCTCCATGATTGTGTCTTCATCTGTGTTTATATGGACTTCCTACTCAACTTCCATTGGAATAGATTCCTCCTTCTTTTCTAGTCCCTCTTCATCATTGTCCAAAACCTTTGAGTGTTCTTACTAGGCTTTGAGGTTCTAGTATTTTTAGGATTAAGCCTATTTGACCTCTTGGATGGCTTAGAGACTTTAGTTGAGGATTTTCATTTACCTTTAGAGGAAGAGGACTCTAGTGTTGATATATTTAGCAATGCTTCGTGAGCAAAACCCTATCGGGAGAGATCAATATAGGACCTTGTTTTGGAGATGGAATTTTTTCATGGACAAGTGTTTCTTTAGGTATGGAAGCTTCTAAAGGAATGGGGGTTTCTGTAGGAGTATGGGTTTCTGACTGAATGGAGGTTGAAGCTAAGGGTTTAGGTGGAGGCATAGAAGAACTAGTTGAGCCTCTTTTATTTTTCTTACCCTTTCCCAACAGATCATTAATATGCTTTTCTTGAGAAAAGTCTCCCCAATTTATAGGATGCTCGATTTGCCAATTCATGTTTAACAACAAAAGTAACAAGGAAATGATGAGACAATGCAAACCTTCCACTTTTGTATTCCCTACTCATCTTCTTTAAACTCTCATGCAATAAATTTGGTACATTCATATTTCTTCCATTCTTCAAATGATTTAGCAGTTTAAAATGGACAAGTTGTTTAACCGTGAATATCGACCCTCATAGGTAAAATATTTTATGATATAATTTTACACATCTACCCAAAAGGGTTTTAAATAAGTTTGTAGAGTACCTTTTCTATCTAATACAAATTTTTCATCCTCATCTACAAATTTTGCATGAGCTTCTTCAGGTTGGGTTTTGCAAGAATCATTTACCTTCAACTAGTATTCTAGTGACTAAATGCCAATATATTATCATTAACCTTACCTTACAAACCCTTTACTATTTCATACCTGTCCCTGAAGGTGGTGGAAAATTTTATGACCATATCCTCGTGTAAACCTTGGAATATATTGATGTAATCCATCCAACAACTATCATGAAAGTACTATAGAATTTGTGGCTAATTCCAAATTTGTGAATGATATGTAGGTTTGTTTCTTATCAAGTATCTACCAATTTTTAATTTTTGTAACTTCTACAAACTCTGTGAAGCAAGAGGTTATTCACTTGTAAATGATTATACAAAATTGGAATGAACGAAAGAACTCAAGTGTTATCCTTTTCGAACTTTTGACCATTTTTGCACTCAAAGATGAAAAGTAGGCATTAATTTGAATTGAAAGATATCTGTGTGTGAAGTGAGGTTTTGTGATATCATGGGGTGACATGGGAGACATGTCACATTATAGGAAGCGGTGAAAATTTATGGTTGATAAATTTCGGTGACAACTGGCAAGTATATTAATGAAATCTAATTATTCTAGTGCCACTTTATTAAAGTAAATCGAGTGCACTTAACTGAGATATACATCAATGATCATGACATGTGCCTTTTTGAATTTCATGCCCTTGGATGCATGCATGAGGTCAGCATGTTGAGGTACTCGCATGGCTACAAGTAGTGTTATCAGTATGCCCTATTCTGCAGGTGTTGTTGTATAACATAAGCTCCATAATGAATTCAATTAATTCCCAGAGAGGGAAGATTGAGTTTTCCACTACTAACTATCTTCAACTCAGTTGGTCCCTTGATTATTCATACAATTAGGTTTAATAAAAATTGAAAGCAACACGGGGCTTTGGATGCACTCTGCTTCAAGTGGACACTCTATTCTTTACACCATATCCTTCGAGAGAGATTATGCACACCTTGTTGTAGATAATCCATATCCTATAAAATAGAAATGCTAATAAAATAAAACATGTTAGTGAGTGGTGTTGATCACTTTGATTATCCAAATTTCCCCCAAAGTTAATTTGATAACATGCATCAGATTTTAGTTCCAAGCAAGTAGATTGATTCAGGAGAAAATCGTAAAAATTGGCTAAGTCCCGCTCAAGGCCACCTTTGGGACAGCTTGGAACAATTATACGCGGAAGGCGCGGATCACTGGGCCGAAAAAAAGCCTCTAGGGCCCAAACAGAAAAGGGACATCTGGGACAAATGGACACGAAATGCCCGAAATCGGAAAGAAAGAAAATTTGTCCAATTCCTTTATCGGGAGCATTTGGGACAAGAGTGCGCAAGGACGCAAACAGCCAATTTTTAGAACCGGAAGAATTTTCCCAGACAACACTAGGACATTTTGGGACAAATGGATGCTAAGGACGTGAACCGGTTGGATCAGCCAAACAGAAACTTCAGCACAAGGACATTTGGGACAAAGGACGCGCAGACGCTTGGATAGCCAAAGGAGCCGAAAGCCAATCGAGATCACGCCACGTATCACCGGCTGCAAAAGAGACGAGGAAGCCCATTTCGAGGCGAGATCGGAGGATTCTCTTCTCGAAGCACTTGGACATCTCGGGACAAAAGGATGCAAAGTGGGACGCGAAGATCCGCGGCACTGTAGACCAACCAGATCATGACACGTGTCACAAAGAGAAAGGTCCAAAGGTCAAAGGGGCGATTTATGAAGGAAAAGCCCAACCAATGAAATAAAGGCCACGTGTCCAAGTTTAAGGGCCCACAAGGAAATTTCAAAGGAAAGCCCACGGAAAGGTGGGAGAGAGAATTACTCGTGAATCGGGGCCTACCACGTGTTGTCGGATGGCAGAGCGCGGGAAAAGATTTTAAAACCTCGTTTTGCCTGCTTTGTGCCCTAAATCTTTGACTTCGTATCTTCGATCCGTGAGCTCGGATTTGCAGACGCTCTTTATATCAACGGAAAGATGTTGAAATTCTCTACATGATTCTCGGGATCAATCTCACATTTTGGTGTAGTTTAGAGGGAGAAAATTAAGAAAACGTCTCTCACGCGTGGTGATAGAGCAAGTAATGCTTCAACAACCAATTTTAATGCAAAGAGATGACTCACCGCTCTGTTAGACAAAGCTACCATTTTGCTAGGATCCGCCACTTGTCATAATGAGATGATTTTAAATGCTACCAAGAAGTGGTTGGGGGCAAATTCTAGATTTCCTCTCTCTTCCTTCTCTCATTTCTTGATATATATTATAAAGAAGAGCTCCTTTAAGGGGTCGACATTTCTTTTTCAATCCTCCCTTATTCCCTCGCTTGCAGATAATTTCAGGAGCTTTCAAACCTCCCATATGGGTTATAATGCCAAAGTATTTTTGCCTCTTGGCCACCGCAATGTATCAGTATCGACTCTTGAGCAATAATATGTGTTGTGTTTGACTCTCAACCCTCTCATGTATTCATTCTTGTCATTTTGATCTCTTATGGCAGTTTGGTTACTGTGCATGGTGTTTACATTGCATCTATGTGGTCTATGTTAAATTTTCAAAACAAATGTCTAACATTCCTCGGTGCATCACCTTTGTAGTTTAGGTTTTATTCTATGCATTTTCTTACCCTGTCTCCTTGGCAAGTTAGATTAGGTTTTAGCAAACCCTCTGCATTTTTTGTGCATCTGAATAGAGGAATAGGAACCAGCCTTCTCTGGAGAATCCTTTCTCATCTTTACAAGTCCCACACTTGGAGAAAGGATTCCGTGTTGTACTAATCACACTTTGGATGCCTGAACATCAACCTAGAAGCCTGATCTGCATCCAGGGGTGCTGTGAGTCTACAACAATAGTTTTGGCACGCGGTGGGACACTAGAGGTCTCATTTTTATTGCAGCAAAGTTGATATGCATCTGCTGGAGTTTTCTTGCTTATAAGAGCTATTATCTGCATATCTGGCGACTCCAAGGGGAAGAATCAACTGGTTTCAGCAGTGCAGGCCTAAAAACTCATGAGAATAATCACCACAAGGTCAAGAGTTGGAGAAGAAGAAGTGTTGTTTGAATACCTGTGCTATCTCTAAGAAGAAGGCAAAGAGGAAGAAGGATTCAAAGGTCTCCATCTCCACCAAACAGAACTCTCTCAACTCCTCCACGATGTGCCTTTCATTCAAGTATATAAGGGTTTTAAGACCGATTAGAATGGCTCGTAACAATCCCTACGTCAACTTCATAGGCAGCAGCCCGCTTACTCTCAATGCACAAAGCATCCGGTTCTATTACCTTGAAGAACATTCCCTACTTCACCAGAATTTGGAGAAAATCAGAGTACTCCAGGTGATCATGTTAAAGATATTGCTAACCTTTGTGCAGTCCATGAAATCAATGAAATGCAAGTGGTGTCAAATTCGCATCTTCCTTCAAGGGTAAAGCATTATAATGGTTTAGGAGCCTTGGAGTAGTTCTATCAAAAGCGGAATCAACTGTATTACACTTCACGAACAATTTGGAGAGAAGGGAGACAACTTGTCTCTTTTGGAGCAGCTGACAACTATCAAGAGAGCCTCCAATGAGCAATTGACTGACTTCAACTTCAGATTTCAAAGGTCTTGGGATAGGATTCCAGTGGCATTCGAGCCAACACAGAAGGTGCTTTTCTATATTACCTTAAAGCTTTGAATTCGATATTTCTATGTTAATTTAGTCCATGGGAGGCACAACAATCCCTATGGCTTATAGCATTGCCATTAGAGCCAAAACTGTCTTATTCAAGCCGGTAAACCGGCTCCTAGTCCTGCCATGCCCTTGTATCCAAACTTAGAAAATCCAAGCACTATTCAAACACCCACTTTGGCTCTATTCCCACTCCTAGAAATCGAGTTCAAATGAAGCTTCCACTTCATCTCCAAGTGCTTCAAATGAACTCCAAGAGGTCATGAAATAGTTGCAAAATTTGGGAGTAAATGAGCTGGTTACTATTAAGAGGCAACAAGCCCAAGGTTTGAGACCTTCCTATCAACCTCAAGCTCACCTAATAGGCAGCCATACCAACCACAAAGACCACCTAATCTAGTTGTAAATGTGAATCAAACAAGGCCTCCCTTTAATAGACCATTCCAGCCCTATAATCCAAATGCTATATCTCGCCTCTAAGGCATTAGTGCCAACACGTAACAACATTGCTCGGGAATATGGTGGTGCTTTCCATGCAACGAGCCTCATAACCAATCCATGTGTTTAATGGTGCTCTCAATCAAGCACCGATGGTGACAAATACTTTTTGGTGTGGAGGGCAAGGGCGATCAAGGAAACAATCAACAACAAGAAACATTCCAACAAAGAATCATCCCCAAATGACACCACATTGGTGAACCGCAAGCGTAAGATTTTGTGGCATGAATCAAGCGGTTTCTCAAGGTGTTGCAGCCAAAGCACAAGGTCAAAGAGGAGAAATTTGGGTGAAGAATACCCATTAGCCTTTGTGCCAATCCACAACCTTCCACAGCTCCAAAATGATTGGCAAGCAGATTCCATTTCAAATACACAAGGGCAGCCAAGAAGCATTACTAGGCCAACTCAAATGCCGTTCTGCTGCCTGCCACGTACAAGGAATAAGTGTACAAACCAAGGGACAACAAAGGATACTTCATCCCGTCGATCGTTGAACGGATGAAGAAGACTAACGTCAATATATCAATGTGGGAATCCCTATCCATCCCAGATAAAGATATCTCTCTGCAAGCTGCCATGAAGGATAGGACAACTTCGAATCAAGCGGAGTTCAAATGCAAGACAAAGTGCTTAAAAATCTTGCCCACTCTGAAGGAAGCCATGGAGGGCAACAAGGTAAAATTTTGAAGCCCCCTCCTTTATATGTTTCATTAATCATTGGGGATAAACTAGTACACAATTGCATGATTGATTCAGCAAGTAGCTCAGTGATGCCCAAGCAAATAGTTGATCAGTTGGGTCTCCAATATGAAGTAATATCTAAAGGGGTAGTGCAATTGGATGGGACAGCAATAGCAACAGTTGGAGTGATTAAAAACTTGAGTCTTACCTTGCATGCATGTCCAAATGTTGTTGTCTTACAAGATATATCAATCATAGACCTTCCACCACTCTTTGCCCTTTGCTTGTCAAGGGACTTCACAGCCAAGATTGGGGGGTATTTGTCTGCTGATTGGTCTCACATGCTGTTTAGAACAAGGTATGGAACTAAGGCTACAATTAGGTCTGAACCTATTGCAAACTTCCATATTGAGCCTTACACTCCTAGTCAGATTAATGCCAATTGCTCAGCATTTGATCAAGAAGATCACCCTAGTACTGATGAGGCTGACACCAAGGTTGGAAGTATCCTGGACCTAACTCTTGATGAATGGGCAAACAAGATACATGCTTTTGATCCCTATCAAGAAGTAGAAGAATCTGAGCTGGGAGTCTATTGTATACATGAAGAAAATCAACCTGTTCCTAGCATCACCAAGCCAAGCCATAATGATGACAATGAGGTATGGCAGCTATTTTTTGACGGATCAAGGAGTAGGCAAGGTGCAGGAGGTGGAGCCATGCTTGTTTCACCTCAAGGAATCAAATATTATTCACTTTTTGTTTCCAGTTTTCTTGTTCAAACAACACTAGCTGAATATGAGGCCTTGATTCATGGACTTCATTGGGCTAGGAAAAAAGGGATAAATAACTGCTTTGGTGTTCTGGGGATAGCGAGCTAATCGTCAACCAAGTTAGAGGACAACATGCTACAAAGAATGACTTGCTGAGGAACTACAAGAATAGGGTATGGGACCTCATTGAGGATTTGAAGCTTTCAACATTATGTCCATACCCAGAAGAAAAATGAAGCCGCGGATAGGCTCGCAGCAGCTTAGAGCAATGTTTGACGTGGTTAACAACATCAAAGGAAAAAACACAGCCACATATCCATGTGATTGTGAGGCCAGCAGTTCCAGATAATAACACCAGCTAGCAAGTGTTTGAAACGATCAACAAATCATCAATTTTTTACAAGAAGAGGCTGAATTCTCAGCTAGGAATCAGACAGACTAGAGCAGCAAAGATGGGGATCAAGTAGTGCAACACGGACAAACAAGCTTCCCAAGGGTTTAGTAACGTTGGAGTCTATCTTCAACCCTAACGACCAGTTCCATAAAGAAAAGGCTAACATACAGGTCAAGAGGGAAGATTCAGAGCCAATTCCGGTTGGGGAAGGAAAAACACTTCAAATTGGTAAAGTGGCCACTGAGCAGGAGAAATCAGATTTCATACAGCTTTGTCAAGAATTTCCAGATGTCTTCGCTTGGAGCTATGAAGACTTGAGAGGATTCAATCTGAATTTGGCACAACATACCATAGAATTGGATCCAGATGCTAAGCCCATCAGGCAGAAGCAGAGACCTGTTAACCCTCACATTGAGCCTCTAATGAAGAAAGAGCTAAATAAGCTAATAGAGGCAAGCATTATATTCCCGATCAAGCACTCAAGCTGGGTTGCTAACTTGGTTCCGGTCAGGAAGAAAAGCAGAGAAATCAGGTTGTGTGTGGACTTCGAGACCTCAATAGAGCATCTCTCAAAGATCATTACCCGCTTCCTTCGATGGAACAAATATTGCAAGTAGTATCCGGTTCAGAGAGATTCTCTCTCCTAGATGGCTACTCATGGTATAATCAGGTGATGGTGAAAGAAGAAGACCAATTCAAGACAGCCTTCACAACTAAATGGGGCACATATGCTTACAAGAAGATGCCATTTGGGATGTCTAATGCTGGTGCTACCTTTCAAAGGGAAATGGACATGGCATTCAAAGGCTTGATCAACAAGATAGTGCTGATATATCTAGATGATATCACTATCTTCTCAAAGAATGCAACAGACCATCTCTTTCACCTCAGGCAAGTGTTTCAGAGGTGTAGAAAGTTTGGAGTATCTTTGAACCCCAAGAACCGCATCTTTCTTGCACATGAAGGAAAGCTCCTTGGCCATGTTGTCTCAAAAGAGGAGGACCGTGCAATTGATCCAGAAAGGGTTGAAGCCATAAGAGCACCGCCATTGCCAAGTCACGAGAAGGCTCTTCAAAGTTTCTTGGGAAGGATCAATTTTGTCCGAGTTTATCCCGATTTTGTAGCCCTTGTCAAGCCCATCACCAAAATGTTAAAGAAGAGCATGGCTTTTAAGTGACACAGAGAAGGCAAGGAGAGTTTTGAAGCAATCAAAGAAGCTATCTCTCAAGCACCAACTCTCATCAACCCAGACTTCTCCAAGGATTTCATCCTCTATGCATTTGGAGGTGATGACACTATTTCGCCATTCCGTACAATGGAGAACAAAGATAATGATGAAAGCAACTGATTGCCTTTTTTAGCAGAGCCTAGAGGCATTTGCGAGGTGAGGTACTCTTTTATTGAAAAGCATGTACTTGTAGTAATCAAAATCTTGAAGAAATTCAAACATTTAGTCTCAAATAACAAGGTCCAATTGTTGGTCTCACATCATTGCGATTAAGGACTTCCTCCTCAACAAGGATTTGAATGAGAAAATGGCAGTTGGATCACCCGTGTCATGGAGTATGACATTGATATCAAGATCACCAAGCTGGTAAGAGGAAAGGACCATGTGAGTAGCTGGTTTTAAGGAAGCAAAAGGAAGTATGCAACGAAGAAGAGGCTGTTTTGACAGTCCAGGACAGCCATGAGCCAAGCGGCAATCATGAAGAAGACAATGCTTCCCCCATTCCTTGCTGGACCCAAGGTATTATGCACTTCCTGCAGGCCGGTGCCCCGTGAGATGAACAAGACCCAAAGGAGACACTTCAGATTACAGGCTGTCCCGTATGCCATTGTTGATGGAGTTTTGTTCAAGAAAGATGTAAATGGAGTGTTGTTGAGATGCATTAGCACAGGTCAGATTCAAAGGGTATTGGAAGAGTTTCATGGTGGACCAGCTGGTGGCCATTTTGCACTAAGATTGATAGCTCTAAAAATTATGAAGGCTAGTTATTATTGCCTAAAATCTTCAGCGATTGCTACGCATGCATCAAGAGGTGTAAGAATTGTGCATTCTTCACGGGAAAAGAGAAGTTTTCTGCCCTGCCATTTCATCCAATCTCGAGTTGACCAGCCATTCATGCAATGGGGTTTGGACTTCATTGGAGTCATTAATCCCAATTCAATCCAAGGGCATAAATGGATTTTGATGACCCTGGTACTACTTCACCAAATGGACAAGTAGTAGCACTCAAAGAGGCAAATGAGTCTAGCATCTTAGACTTTTATGAGGGAATAACAACCAGATTTGGTGTACCTACTACAATAATCTCGACAATGCATTGGCATTCATTGGATCTAAGGTGACCGAGTGGGCTGTCAAGAATGGAATTTACCAAGCACTTCATGAACTATTACCCTCGGGGTAATGGCAGGTGAGTCTACAAACAAGAACTTGTTGAGGATCATTAGGAGAACTCTTGATGAGAATCGAGGTCTTGGCATACCAAGCTGAAATCAGCCTTATGGGCTGATAGGATCACTCACAAAAGATCCACAGTGTAACTCTCCATTCGGGCTTGTCATGGAAGAGAGGCAATCTTTCCCATGTCACTTGAGTTGCCAACATTGGAACTCATGAAGCATTTGGAGTTACTTGAATTTGAGCCTGAGAGGTGAGGTATGCGAGTTGATGGAGCTGCAAGAGATCAAATCAAGCATCCCAAGGAATGGAAAAGGATCAAGCTTTGATAAGAAGGCCAAAGATAGATCTTTTCAAGTTGGAGATCTAGTGTTGAAATGGGATGTGGACAGAGCAAAACCGGGAAGGCATTCAAAATTTGATGCCATTTGGAGTGGCCCATACATGGTCACGAAGTGCAAGAGCAGCAATGCTTTCCAATTGGCCTCATTAGATGGTGAAGAAGCTGCAGATTCCGAGTAGAAATGGAATTGATCTCAAACATTGCTACTGAAAATAAAAGGTTCACCCTTGTAAATATTAGCCTAGATTTCAATTCCTCTAAGTGTGTATGCACATTGTCTTGTTGTAGTTAGGTTTCAGTTTCCCTAAGTGCTTTGGCACAAGTTTTTTCACTCCTAGATTGAGTTTTTTACAGTTCAGCGTGCTCTCGTAGAGGGAGTTGCAGCATCAGGCTCATTTCAAGTTATTGCTTATGACTCCATGCCCAATGGATCGCTAAAATGCCAACGATCTTTACCTAGCAGGCGGTGACCTGAAAATTCACCAAATTGTTATCCAAATTTCCCTCCCGAGTTAATTTGATAGCATGCATCGAGTTTTTAGTTCAAGCAAGTAGATTGATTCAAGAGAAAATCGTAAAATTGTCTAAGTCTGCTCAAGGCCACCTTTGGGGACATTGGAACAATTATACGCGGAAGGCGCGGATCGGCGAAAAGCCTCTGGTGGCCCAAACGAGAAAAGGGACATGGGACAAATGGACTCGAAATGCCCGAATCGGCCGAAAGAAATAAAAATTTCCAAGTCCTTTACAAGGGCATTTGGGACAAGAGTGCGCGGAGGGCCGCGAGGACGCGAATCGGGTGAACAGAAGAATTTGTCTTAGATAGCCTTTGGGACATTTGGGACAAATGGGCGTGAAGGATGCGAATTGGCCAGATCAGCCAAACAGAAACTTCAAAGCACAAGGACATTTGGGACAAAGGGGCGTGCGGGGACGTGAATAGCGAAGGAGCTGAAAGCAATTAGATCACGCCACGTGTCGCAATGGCGAGAAAAGAGATGAGGAAGCCCATTTCGGGTGGATCGGAAGATTCTGTCCCATGAAGCACCGGGACATCTAGGGCAAAAGGACGCGGTGGACGCGAAAAGAGCCAGAGACCCAGCGGACCAACCAGATCATGACACATGTCACAAAGAGAAAGGTCCAAAGGTCAAAAGGGTGATTTATGAAGGAAAATCCGAACCAATGAAACAGATTGCCACGTGTCCAAGTTTAAGGGCCTGACAAGGAAATTTCAAAGGAAAGCCCACGGAAAGGTGGAGAGAGAATTACTCAATGAATCGGGGTCTTCCATGTGTCAAATCCAGATGGCGAGCGCGGAAAATATTTTAAAACATGTTCTTGCCTCGTTTTGTGCCCTAAATCTTCAAACCTTCTTATCTTTCGATCTAGAGCTCGGATTTGCACGTTCTTTATATCAACGAGAAAGTGTTTGAAATTCTATACATGATTCTGGGATCAATCTCACATTTTGGTGTAGTTTGGAGGGAGAAAATTAAGAAAACGTCTCTGACACGTGGTGATAGACAGAAGTAATGCTTCAACAACCAACTTTAATGTAGCAGACAGCTCGCCGCTCCTGTTAGACAGCCCGCCGTTTTGCTAGGATCCACCGCTTCTGTCATAATGAGATGATTTTAAATGCTACCAAGAAGTGGTTGGGGCAGATTCTGGATTTCCTCTCTCTTCCCTCTCTCATTTCTTGATATATATTGTAAAGAAGAGCTCCTTTAAGGGGTCGGACATTTTTGTTTTGCATCCTCCCTTATTCCCTCGCTTGCCAGAGAATTTGTGGAGCTTTCAAACCTCCCATATGGGTTGTAATGCCAGTATTTTTGCCTCTTGGCCACTGCAATGTACTGTATCGACTCTTGAGCAATAATATATGTGTTGTGATTGACTCTCAACCCTCTCATGTATTCATTGCTGTCATTTTGATCTCTTATTGTAGTTTGGTTACCTATGCATGGTGTTTGTATTGCATCTATGTGGTCTGTGTTAAATTTGCAAAACGAATGTCTAACATTCTCTGCATCACCTTTGTAGTTTAGGTTTTATTCTATGCATTTTCTTACCCTGTCTCCTTGGTAAGTTAGATTAGGCTTTAGCAAACCCTCTACATTTTTGTGTGCATCCGAATAGAGGAATAGGAACCGGCCTTCTACGGAGAATCATTTCTCATCTTTACAAGTCCCACACTTGGAGAAAGGATTCCATGTTGTGCAATCACATTGGATGCCCGAAATCAACCTAGTAGCCACTGATCTCGCATCCAAGGGTGTTGAGAGTCTGCAACAACAATCACCATGAAGGATGATCGCATCACTTTTATGCCTCCTTTGGTATCCAACAAGCTAGATAAACCAAGGCCACTAAATATCTCATTCCTCTTTACTTTCATAAGATGAACCAACAGATTCAAATTCTTTCTTTAATTATGTTCTCATTTCCATCCTACTTTGGCCTCCTCTCTCAATCTTGTTGGACGAAGGTATTTTTATCGTATGTTTTTTAAAACCTCAATCTATGACCATTCACTAGTATTTTGATTGTCACGTAATCAATGGTGGTGATTTTCACAACTCCATTGGGAAAGATCTTCTCAATCTCATATGGACCTAGCCACCTTGTTCTGATTTTTCCCATGTGGTCTTTATATTTGGAGTCAAAGAGAAGTGCCCAATCACCTTCTTGAAATTTCCTTGTTTTGATGAACTTTTCATGCCACTTGATCCTTGTTTTTGTACCACCTTTGTATTATGAACAACCTTCCTTCTCATTTCATCCAACTCATTGAGTTGAAGAATCCTTTTCCTCTAAGCTTCAGAAAAATCTATGCCCAATTCTAATGTAGTTCTTAATGTCTTGTGCTCAAAATCAATAGGAGAACAACAGTCTTACCATACTGATAGCTCAAAAGGTGTGAATCTAGTTGTTGTTTTCCATGTGGTATTGAATGCCCAAACTTCCTCTGGAATTTTTTCGACCAATCCCTTCTATGTAGTGCAATAGTATTTGTCAAGATGGCCTCAATTTCTCTATTTGTTACTTCAGCTTGGCCATTAGATTGTGGATGATAAGGTGTGGACTTCATATGCTTGATTTCATATTTTATAGCTAAATCAGAAATAACTTCAGCAATGAAGTGGGTACCTTGATTTGTGATAATATCTCTTGGCACTCCATATCTTGTAAAGATATGGTCATATAGGAATTTTGTAACTTTTTCACTCTTTTGATTTGGTAATGCTTTTACTTCTATCCATTTGGTGAGGTAGTCTATGCATACCAAAATGTACTCTTTTGTTGAGATTTAGGATCTATGGGACCAATAAAGTCTAATCCCCATTTTTCAAATGGTTGCAATACTAGCTGAGGCTACAATGGCATTTCATCTTATTTGGTAGGCCTTCCCATTCTTTGGCACTTATCACATCTTCTTGCATACAATGTTGCATCCTTGTGTAGTGTAGGCCAGTAATACCATGTTTTTAATACTTTATGCATTGTTATTTTTGCATAAAAGTTTCCTCCACATGGCTCACTATGGAAGGATTTGAGGACATCATAAATTTCCTCATCATCTATACATATTATCATAACATTATCATACCCTGTGTGGAATAAGAAACCAGCTATCTAAGAAAAATTCACACTTTTCTCAAAAATATATTTCTTTTTAGAATATAGATAGTGTGGAGGTGTCTTACCTGAAACCAAATAGTTGGTTATATCATCATACTAGGTGTCTTAATAGTAATGGAAAATAAGTGTTCCTCTGGAAAAGAGTCATCCACTACTACTTCCTCATTATTATTTTCCATTCTTGAGAGATAATATGTTATAACATTGTCTTTATCGTGCTTATCAATAATTGTTACATCAAACTCTTATAAGAGCAACAACCATCTGATTATCCTACTACTTACAACTGGTTTGTTGATCATATATTTAATGACAACATGATTTTTATGGATAAAAACTATATATCCATGATATAGTGCCTGAACTTGTTGATGGCATATACAATGGCTAAAAATTATTTCTCAGTGACTATGTAGTTAAGCTCAGTGTGTTGCAAATTTTTACTAACATAATAGATTGCATAATTGAGTATCCCATCTTTCTATCCTAAAACAGCTCCAATGGCATGATCTAAGGCATCAATGTGTATATGAAATGGAAAAATCCAATCTGGTCCTCTTAAAATAGGTGCAGAAGTTAGCATTTGCTTCAAAGTTTGGAATGCAACTTCACATTTCTCTATCCATACAAATGCAACATCCTTTCCCAATAAAACAAATAATGGTGTTGTAATTCTTACTGAAATCTTGAATGAATCTTTAGTAATACCCAGCATGGCCCAAGAATCTCCTTACATCCTTCTACTTTTTAGGTGTTGGAAAATTTATAATCACTGATATTTTTGTTGGATCTACCTAGATTCCAACAGATGATAGGTAATGACCTAACACTATCCCCTCAGACATCATCATATAACATTTTTCGTTTCTTAAAGACAAGTTATGCTCCTTGCATCTCTTGAGAACTTTGTCTAAGTTCTTCATTGCTTCATCAAAAGTGTTGTCATGGACTATAAAATCATCCATGTATACCTCCATGTAATCATTGGTTAGATATGAGAAGATGCTAAGAAATTATCTATGAAATGTGGTAGGTGCATTGCAAAAAACAAAGAGAATAAATAAGTATGTAAAATTTCCCCATGGGCATGTGAATATGGTCTTGTCCTGATCCTCTGGTGTAATATGAATTTAGTTGTAGCCATTATAAGTGTCTAGAAAAGAAAAGTACTTATTTCCAGCAAGAGTGTCGAGTACTTGATCAATAAAATGGAGTGGAAAATTACCCTTTTTCATTACCGCATTCATCTATTTATAGTCTACATAGATCCTCTCTTTGTCATTATTTTTATGTACAATAAAAATTTGTGACACCCATTGACTATCTAAAAGCTGGATATATGAATCCAAAGATCAAGTAATTTCTTTAGTTCTTCCTTAACTATACCCCTCACTTTGTCAAGTTCATTATCCTTTGTGGTTGTCTTATTGGCTTACAGATGTCCTTGATGTATATCTTATGAGTATAGATTTTAGGATGGATTACATACATGTCTCCATAATCCCATGCAAATTTTGTCTTGTGCTTTTTGACAAATGCAACAAACAATTGCTCTATTACATGCTTAATGTTTTGTTCATATTGAGTGGCTTGCCAGGTGTGATATCCACTTGCTTGGAAATTCCAGTTATGGACCATATGCTAATACTTATAGAATTTAATATACAATCATGTGGAAGAAGTTGGTGTAGGATGTAGTTCTTACTTGGAACATTATTAGTAATTTGCTTAGGCAAGATTTGATTTTCAGGACAGCTTATGCATTGCAAATTTCCATAATTATTTTTCATAACATTTTACAGAACAAAATCCTCCTCCTTTCCTTATATTATGTATGACTTCTCAAGCATCATTAGCTACTAAAGCGAGTGTTGGTATTCTTCAGGTTCATCTACCCAAATGGTTTGGTCTTCTTCATTGAATGGTTTTGCGGGGATAGAGCATAAGATTTTGGTGCCACTTCCATTGGAGATGATCATATTTCCATCTTTGCATCCAATGAATGCATCAAAATTTGTTAACCACGGTCTTCTAAGGATGATAGGATATCCTCCTGAGCTTGTTTTTAGCTGGATAACAATGAAGTCAGGAGGATAATCCCAGGAGTCTACCACTACTACCACATCCTCCAAAACTCCTTTAGGTTTTACACTTTATCTGTCTACAAGCTGCAAGACTATGGTTGTTGGTCTTAATCCTTCCAATTTCAAATCATCCATGATTTTTTTCATTACATTTATTTTTTCCCTAGGTCAATCAATTTTTTTTATTACAGTACCATTGATTGTAGAGGGTTGTCTAGATCAATATACATGGGAAAAACTGAGTTCCCAAGAATAATATCAGTTAATTTCCCAATGACATGTATAGTAGATGGGTCTTTACTCTTCCTTTCCAGCTTCTTAATGCATAGGTCCTTAACTATCTTATTGTACATGGACACATATTTAATAGATTGTATCAATGGTATTTCGACACAAATGTATCTTGAGATGATTAAAAAAATTAGAATCATATTCTGATATGAGGTCAGTTTTATTATCTTGTAACCTTTTAGGAAATGGTGGCTTATTATCCTGTGTTTTACGTTTGCTAGAGTTATGTGCAAGTTATTGTGGATCATCCTACACCATATTCTCGATCTTGTTGCGGGTCATCATGCAAAAATTGTGGTTCTTCTTTAATTTCAATAATGGTAGGTCTAGTTGGTGAAGGAACTGATCTTCATGAGCGAAGATGGATATTGTTGATATCAATAGAATATGTAGGGTATTGAGTTGGTTTGGTGGAATAGGCTGGTTGAACAGTGTTATTGTTAGGATTAGGAGTTGGTTGATCGAGGTAGTTGTGTAGATTTTGTTGAGAGCTATATTGGGGTTAGGAATAATAGCTTGTTGATTTTACTTATAAGAAGGTTGTAAATAAGCTTTTGTTGATTAGGAGGTGGGTTATTCGATGTGTTCCCTCTCCGGGGTTGTTACCATGATTGGGGAGGTTTTTTCCATTGTTTTTGTGGTTGGCCTTGGTATGGAGGTTTTCATTATTGTTGGTATTGGTTAGGATATGGGGCCCATCCTTGAGGGTTATCCTAAGGTGGGGCTGCATATATGAATTATTAGACCAATTTTGAAATGAATGCATAGGTTCTTGTGTCATACCTCCTTGCCTTGGTGGCCATGGTTTCCTTTGAGACAATTATAAAAATTTCTCATCTTCTATCTCCAATATTTTGAAATCAGGTGAAGCCTCTCTTTCTTCAGAAATGCTAGTCAATTCTCTACATCTACATTCTAATTTCTTCCTTCTACATGCATGGCAGTACTCAGTGAGTCTTTTTTTACATTTTATTTCTTCTTTTTAGCGTGTAGAGCATCTAGTTGATTGGTCATATAATTAACAATCTCCTACTTCATGTTTTTAAACATGCTAACAATATCTGAATTAGAGATTTCCCCCATTGTTTTGGTAGAAATTCCACCTCTTAATCTTACATTCCTTACTCTTTTCATGGTAGATCTTGAATAATTTTTATAGGCATCACAAATCTCTTCAAAATTAGCCTTTGAAATATCTCCTAGTCATATCAGATCTAGAGCATCCATGTCTTCATCACTGAGTCCCTTCAAAAAGATTAATTTGAGGGAGTCAAAGTGGTATGTCACTAGTGTTTTTGACTTTTGAACTCGGAGCAGAACCATTTCAAATAATCCTCTAATGGTTCATCCTCTTTTTAGCATTATGTATATTTCATCTCCTCCCCGATTGCTTGGTCTGTAATAGTTGTGGTACCTATTAAGGAATTTCTCCTTCATTTGTTCCCGTTTAGTAATAGCATTCCTTCCCAATCCCATGAACCACCTTAAATTTGTATCTTTGAGTGTTTCAGAAACAATTTTAATTTATGTGCATCAGTGGTGTAATCATAGCTTCTGCACAAAACATAAAACTCAAAGAGAAAGATTTTTGGATCTTTTGACATAGCTCCATGGAAATTTGGCAAGGATAATGGAGAAATATTCTTCATTCCAGTAGTTGCATTATTTTAAATGATGGAGAATTAAAATTTGGTTTCCCAATTTTATCATTCTGATCTACCTCTTCTTTCATCCCTAGCTGCTCAGGAGCAGCTACAAAACTATCACTTGGAGGATTGTCTTCAAAAATAAAACCGAGTGCTGAGCTTTCTTCTTCAAAATATTTAGAATATTCATAAGTAAATGAAGATATTTTTTAAGATTGGATTAGGTAAAAAAATACCATGGGCATCCCTTGGGTTGTGTATGCATCAAATACTCAACTCATTCAATGGTAATTAGTTGGGGGTTTATTTCAGGTAAATTCTAAAAACCTAGATGCTTCTAAGGAATGAAATACCCTCACAAAAACCTAATAGCTTGGCAGTGTCCATGACAACAGTGGAAAAAATAGTGGTGCAAATTAACTTGTAGCAATTAATATGTTGTTCACTAATCCATAGTCATTTATTCATCAGACCTAGGGACATAAAATTTCAACTTTTTCAGTGTTGTATACATAGTTACATGTGCTTAAGAGGTATAAACTAAAATATTGTTATCAAAAAAATTGGAAATACAATTCTTAGAAATAAACTATGTTGCAGATAAAAGGAAATTCTAGAGAAAAATAATAAATTAGGTAAAATCATAACATAAGTGAAGGAATAAACTACTGCAATTCTAATCTATGCATGTAAGGAACTAAAATAGAAAATAGAAAGAAAAGGGGTTTAAAAAACCATAAGTGGGCCCTTCCTTGGGTGTTAACCCTTCCTAAGGATTTTGTCTATAGTAAAATGATAGAACTCATATTTTTATTCATTAGAATGAATATTTAGAATGAAACTTATAGCACTAGTTCCTTAACTATGGATCTATATCTACTGTAGTCACGCCGCTCTCTTTATAATCAACAGAGCAACATGAAGAAAATCCTTCAAACTAACAGTTACATTTTGATTAAGTAAAATATCACTACCAATAAATCCGTATATTCTTATGCATGCAATCAGAACTAAGAAAAGGTGTTCTAATACAACAACATAACTAATTGTTCATTCTAACAATCATTTATCAAGTTAGAAAAATTGGTTCAACATTTTTAGTTGCATAGCATAATTAAGTATTGGCATGAGATATACTTCTTGTTGTCATAACTACTTTTTTATTGATATGCATATACACAGGTGAATTATCTATGTTGATCATGCTTCCCACAATCATGGTCTCATATATGTGTGTTTTTTTCCTTTGGCTATAGGTGCTTTGTTGTGGACGAGTCCCAATTATGGCATGTTAGTTGATGTGGACGAGTCCCTTTTACATTATGATAGAGTTTCTTTGGTTGTATGTTAGTGGTAACATATAATAGCTTCTTGCAAACAAGTATGGAATTCAGACAAAGCACTATTAATCATTTCATTGTATTAAAGAGATTAACATGCACATTCAAAATCCATAAAATAGAGTAGCTTAGTAATAGCTATATTAATTAATATAAGTGTCATAAGTTTAAGTTTAAGTGGAAATGTCTGACAGGATAACATGGATAAACAATGTAAGGGTATACAAAATATACAATAGATGAGAAAATTAAAATAGTAATTAAAGGGTCTCATCACGTGCCATGGAGGAACACCTGGAATAATGAGGGTGATGGAAGGAACATGTTTATTTATACCCTACACCATACAACAACGTCTTTGGTGGGCAACACACAGAGATAACTTGTTTAGATCGGGGAAAATTTAGTGGCGAATATTTGTTAATTCACGAATATTCTAGTTTTTGAAATTTGAAATTGGTGAATATTTAGGGTACAAGCTAGGACTAGCTCGTCAACTTTTTTGGGGTAGAAGTTTATTATATGGGTCAATTCACCATTCCCAGGAAATAGAAATTCACAAAATTAGCATGAATATAGTTCGTCGGTAAAAACTTTTATGTTATCGGTTGACATCATATAGTATGTTGTCGGCAATAGTATAAAAAATTTTATCATCAAACATCATTTTTACGCTACCATCTGACAACATAAAGTATGTTTTCAATCGGTAGCATTAAAAATGCTACTGATCGACAACATTTTTATGCTACCAGCCAATAGTATATAGTTATGATGTCAGCTGGTAGCATAAAAATGTTGTTGGTTGGTAACATTTTTTATGCTTCCTACCGACAAGATACTATATACTGTCGGCTAGTAGCCTAAAAATATATTACTAACTAGTAGCATATAAAAATCCTACCATCTTGTAGCATTTAATATTGATTTCATGATGTCTTGATATTCTTCATTCATGCGAAAGCTAATTTTCCTAGATTCACCAAATATTTTCTAATTCTTTTTTCATAGGGACCCTTAAAATTTTCCCCTGGTTTAGATGGCGTGAAGTCAAAATCACCTTCTCAATGAGGTTCAAATAGATCAATGTGCCTACGCATATATGTGTATATCATGGGAATAATTTTTCCTTATCACACGTCCATAATTATTATAGAATCACACAAGGTCGGAGGCCTGCCACCATCTATGTGGGTGCAAAAGTTCTATTCAACTCTACAAGTTTATGCATGTGCATGGTGTGTACATGCTTGAGCTCAAATAGGAAACTATGAGCTGGTGAGATATGAATGAAGGTATGGTTTAAAATTTTGACTATTTTTCTAATAAACCTCCAATACATGAGGATTTTAGATTATGAAGTGCATCACATTGGGGATGGTGCAAAGGCATAATATTTCATGCTTTAGTTTCTCAAAGAACAAAATCCCAAGGCATGCATGGATGCTGAGGAAATAGAAGAGTTATAATTGGGTCATGCCTAGAAGGAGAAAGAAAAGGATAAAATGTTTTACCTCATTGATGATGAAGACGTTGAGTATTTTTAAGTTAGCCATACTAAAGGTATGCGTGAAGTAATGGATCAAGAGATGAAAATTCTGTGCATACCATGTTCCCATGAAGACAAAGAATGTAAACTTTTACACTTGTGGATGCGCCTAAGGAGGCTATTATTGGAGATTATTGGTTAGAACAAGAGGTAGCAAAGATCATTGATCATTTGCATGACTTCCAAGATATGTTTCAACGAGGCTATCGTGAGTTCAAGGAGAAAACCCCTCATTGGGAGATATGAAAATTAAGCTGAAGGAAGGTGTGTGCCCGATTCGGAAGATGCTTCTCGGATGAATCGAACTTGCACATAAAATTAAAAGAGGAAATTGATAATATGCTTAATTTTTGAATTATTGAACCAATTGAGGAATCTAAGTGGGTTAGCCCTATGGTTATAAGCATCAAGAAGGATGGGTGGATTAGGATTTGTGTAGAATATAAATAACTTAATGCTTCATGGGTAATTGATCCTTTTCCAACCACATTCAAAAAAATAAATCCTTGAAGGATTTATTGGGCATGAGATTTATTCTTTTACAAATGGATTTTGGCTATCATTAGGGGTGCATTGTGTCGAAGACCAAGAAAAGGCCATTTTCACTACTCGATTAGGAAGCTTCACATATATAGTTAAGCCATTTAGATTGAAAAATACACCGGTGGTACTATTGTGCATTTTTGTGTAGGCCTTTCAGTATTTTATTCATAATTTCTTGCAATTTTACCTTGATGGTTGGACTGTTTATGAGTTACTCAAGGATCATTGTGACAATCGAGACTCATTTTTGAGAGGTTTAGGAAACTTAGTATTTCTCTCAATATCAAGAAGTGTATCTTTACTAAACTCTTAGGCACCTTTCTTAGGCACATTATCTCGCAAGGAAGGATTATTATTAGACCTAGCTAAGATAGTTGTGATTTTGGTTTTAGAGTAACCTATAAATCAAAGTGAGATGCACAAATTCTTGGGTCATATTGGATACTACAGAAAATTTATTAAGGGATATGCAAATATTTCCGCATGCTTGGAAGAATTTCTCAAAGAGAAAGGAAAGTTTTATTGGGGTGATACACAACATCATGTGTTTGATACATTGAAGGAGAGGCTTACCATTGCACCAATATGGCACTTTATTTCATGGGATAAACCCTTTCATGTGTATGTTGATGCTTCAAAAGTACAACTATTGGTGTTGTATTGGCACAACCTTGAGATATAAATGTGGATCACACTATATGCTTTACAAGTAAGAAGTTGACACCCACATAGCAAAATTACACTACCACTGAGGGTGAGGCATTATCTATGATCTACGTGCTTCATAAATTTTTTCAATACTTGTTGGCTACTCCGTTTATCTTTTATAAATATCACATTGCGTTGAAATATTTGGTCAACAATCCTATTTTTCAATGGCACATATACAAATGGATTATTATGTTTCAATAATTTGACTTTACAATCATGGTAAAGCTAGGGAAGATTAATTTAGGTCCTAATCATTTGTCAAGAATCAATTCTAGAGAGGATGCGTAGAGAATATAAGATATAATTCCATATGCACAATTTTCCAATTGAATCATGTATCTGCATATTTAGAGGATATATTAGTATTTTTACACACTAGACTAACTTCGGAGGAATGAATCCCTTAGAGAGAAATCAGCTTGCTATATGCGCAACACATATTAGTTGATTGGAGGTTACTTAGACAAGATGGGAAGAGATGAGATCTTACATTGGTGTTTACTTGAACATGAACATGAAGGTATTATTAAGGAGCTCATGGTTGAATAGAAGGAGGAAATTATGCGGGAGGTACAACTATGTGCAAGAAATATATGGCTGGTCTTTAGTGGGAATTTTTTTTTTTAAATGTTAAGGCTTTTGTGAAATCATGTGATCATTGTTAGCACATTGGAAATCCTAGAAATAGATATGAGATACCACTTAGACTGATTTTGAGTGTGGAACCTTTTGATATGTGGGCTATTGACTTTATAGGACCCATTTCACCACCTAGGTGAAGGACTGGAGCATGTTACATTATTAATTACATAGACTATTTGACGAGGTGGGAAGAGGGCACTACAAAAGATTTTACGTGAAGCCACAACAACAAGGTTTCTATGGGAAAACATTATTATAAGGTATGGTTTTCCATTAAGCTTGAAAAGTGATAGAGGAACTCATTTCTTGAATGTGACAATTAGAATTATGTCAGTAGAGTTTATGGTAGCACACCATAAAATAAATCCTTATCACCCTCAAGATAATGGTACCGGAGAATATTTTAACAAGATTTTAGGACAGACTCTTATGAATATTTGTGATGTTGGAAGAAAGTATTGGGATGATAAAGTGCCATTTTTACTATGGGATTATAATACCACTTATAAGAGATTAAACAAGGCCACACCGTTCCAGTTGTTGTTTAATGTAGAGGAAGTACTACCAATTGAATTCATGTTATCATCCTTGTGTATTGCGTGCACATGAGGATTAGATGATGAACAGGAAGTTTAAGAGCACATTAACAAGCTAATAAAACTAGATGAGAACTGCACCATTAGACATTGGAGCCAAAAGACTAAGAAGGCACAACAAAAGGATTGACTTTGATAGGGACATTAAGACTAAGATATTTATAGTTAACAAGATGGTCCTTCTCTATAACTCCAAGTTTGTGCACCACCCAAGGAAATTTAAGGTGCATTGATTTGAATCTTTTGTAGTAACTAAGATAATCGAATCAAACACATGTTAATTACAAGAGTTGGATGACACCATGTTTCTCGGTTACTTCAATGGGAGTAGGCTAAATCCTACTATAAATAAGCTTCTTGGTGTTTATAATAAGGAAAAATTGCCACTTAGTTTAGGTTTACCTTTTATTTTTTTATTTTTGGTCATTGTTATTGTTTTTTATTTTATTTACCTTATTTTTATGTACGATAACATTTGCATGTAAGAAGATGATTATTACATTTGAGTTTATACAGGAGGACTCTGCACATACTTTTAGTGTGGGGTGAACCAAGTATAAATGCAAAAAAAAATACCTTATTAATAATTTGAAGTGGAAGAAGATGTGTGCATGATGGTAGAAGGATGGTGTGTTGGATACATGGTGTGCACATAGGAAAAGGGGAAAAAGGTGTCATAGGAAATGAGAAGGATGGTGATAATAATGAAATTTCTCATGATGAAGACCACACGTGGAAAGGGATTGTGCAATCTAACTTAAGGTAGGAAGTTGCATGATGAACTACTTAGCATATTTTTACAGTGGATTATGTACTACAATGTAAGGAATCACACACAACGAGCTTTGTGGCTTGAAAATTAGTGAGTGCACCAAAAGGTTACGACTACATGCATGTAGAACAAAGTAGTGGAAAAAGTAGAAAGGTATAATTAAAGTTTTAAATGCGGTGGTACTTCGTGAGCAATAAATGTGGTAAATGTTTGAAAACATATAAAAGGGGCATGGGATAACTATATGTTCACCTTACCTTGTGAAGAACTTGTGTGTTTTCAAGAGCAAATTCATGTAAAATCAAGCAAAGTTGAGTTCAAATCACCAAAAATAAATTGACCAGATCAAGAAAACACATGTCCTGGTAGTGGATCTCCTTTAGAGTGAAGTTGGAAGCTTAAGAAAGGTGGGGAGTTATTTTCTAAGATAGGGTTTGCATATTTTGTGAAATTTAGGGTTTGAAGAGCTCTATGGAGTTAAAATTGGAAAATTAGGGAACAAAATTTATTAGATTGTGAGGAAGAAATTTATATTTGCACGGAAGGTTATTTTTAAAAGGTTGGTATTAGAGTGCACAATGTCACCTAGGAAATAAGAAACCATATCACCCAAGGGAAAAGGAAAAGGAAAGGGGAAGGAGAAGCCCATGGTTGAATACATGGATGAGGAATAGTACTTAGAAATGAAGTACCCATATGGAGTTCTCTTGGGAAAGGATTAGATTTCACATGTGCACAAGATGACATTCAGCGATAATAACCATCACTCAAATTCAAAGGCACATGAAATATAAATTTATTTGGTTTGAAGGAAAAATGAAAGGATGGAGGATTACAATGTAGGAGGAAGATAGGAGAGAAGAATGTGGAGTGAATTACTCTACACACACTTATTTTATTATGAAGAAGTGTGTACAATATATAGGAGAAATAATCAACTACATTCCCCTAAACTGAAGGAGGAAGATTTGGATGAAGGAGAGAGAATAATGGAATACACCTAGAAGGAGAAAATAAAGGGATAAAATAGAACATTCTCTCCTAAAAATATAAACTATTCAATGTATGCTAACATCCCCCTTATTACATTATTCTTGCAAATGTGACCCCTGAAAAGTTCAAATTTCACTTTGCCAAGAGATTTAGTGAGAATGTCGGCAACTTGTGCTTCAGTAGGATAGTACTAGAGCTGAATTTGATGGTTCAAGATGTGCTCTCAAATGAAATGGAAGTCAATTTCAATATGTTTTGTTCGTTCATGAAAGATTGGATTCTACATAAGCTTCAACACACTTTGATTATCGCAATAGAGAATAGGTGACTATTTTTCAGGAATTCCCAGGTCATCCAAAATGTGACGTATCCATATCACTTCGCACACAACTCCTCATGTGGCACAATATTCTGCCTCTGTGGATGAGATAGAAACAACATTCTACTTCTTTCTTATCCATGAGATAGGTCCAGATCCGAGATGAAATATGTATCCTGTAGTTGACTTCTGTCATCAACAGATTCGGCATGGTCCGAGTCGACGTATCCCTATAAGAAGAATTGATCATTATTCTTATATTCTAGACCATAATCAGTTGTTCCTCAAACATATCTCAAAACATGCTTTGTTGCATTCCAGTGACATTTCTTCAGCTCTTGCATGAACCTGGAAAGATAGCTGACAACATAGCAGAGATCTAGTCTAGTATATGTCAAATAGATGAGCCCTCCAACAAATTACCTGTAGAGAGTAGCATCTACTTGAGGTGAGTCCTGGAATCTTGAAAGTTGCAAGCCTTTTTCCATGGGAGTGGATATAGGTTTACTGATCAGACATTCTATACTTTTCCAGGAGTGTCTTGGTGTACTTTTTCGGGAGACAAAAATGTGATGCTCCTTTTCCATATCTCCAAGCCAAGACAGTAATGTAGTAGCCCCAAATTTGTCATGTCGAAGGTTCTTTTGAGATCATTCTTTACAATATCAACCTGATCTTCTGAACTACTAGTGATCACAAGATCATCTACATATACAACCAGAATGACAATTTCTTTGCCTACCTTCTTTATATACAAATTTGAATCTGAGGGGCTACGAGTGAACCCATGCTGCAAAAGGTGATCGTTGATCTTGATATACCATGCCCTGGGAGCTTGTTTCAGTCCGTAAAGTGATTTGATGAGATGACATACCTTCTTAGGCTACTTTTCATCAACAAATCCTTTAGGTTGGGTCATGTATACTTCTTCTTTCAGATCACCATTTAGGAAAGCACTCTTGACATCCATCCTGAAGTCTCCATCCTTTCTGTGTTGTAAGTGTGCAAACTACTCTGATGGTCTTCATCTTCGCAGTGGGTGTAAAGGTTTCTTCATAGTCGATGCCTTCTTTCTGAGCATATCCTTTTGCTACAAGTCATGCTTTATGTTTTTCGATGGATCCATCTGCCTTATATTTTGTCTTGAAAACCCATTTACAACCTATGGGTTTCTTTCCTGTAGGTAGATCGACAAGTTCCCATGTCCGATTTTTCATGAGCGAGTCATATTCTATATCCATGGCTTCCTTCCACTAAGTTTGACTGAGTGCTTCATGAACATTATCTAGCTCAGAGCTATTCATCAGTGAACTCATGAGTGCAAAGTTTACCTCATTTCTTGTTTGACTCCTTGTTTTGACTCCGGATGATGTATCTAGGAGTTGTTGCAAATGTGAGTCCTTGATAGTGCTTTGTACCCACTTTAGGATGAGAACTTGGCTACTTTTGAGAAGAACTATGTTATTGCCGTGTGGATTGATGTGGAGTCACATTCTCCAGTTCTCCAAGGTCAACAAATAGTTCTCTGGAAGCATTTATTTTCTTTGAGTAGTCTCCTCTAGCTCATCATCTGATTCAGAGACTAATCGGTGAGATGTGGTTGGAAGTGGATCTTTTGTTGATACTATTGAGTTAAAGGATGACTCATCACAAACCACATCCCGACTCTCGTATATTTTCTTTGTCTCAAGATCCATGAGATGATATGCCTTCGAGGTAGTACTGTAGCCAAGAAGGATACATGGGAGTGTTTTTGGCTCTACCTTCTTTCTCTTCTGAGCTAGGACATGCATGTATGTTGTGCAACCAAATACTCACAAATGAGAAATTGATGGCTTTCTACCACTCCATACCTCTTCTGGCATTTTGTTTTGTAGAATTTTTTGGTGCCTGTTGAGAAGATATAAAACCATTTTTACTACTTCAGCCCAATAGCATTCTCCTAGCTTTGTAGTTGATAGCATGCAGTGAGCCATCTCCATCACTGTGTGATTGCGACACTCAACAATGCCATTTTGTTGGGGCATGTAGGGAGCAGTCAGGTGCTGCTTAATGCCGTGTTGGTTCAGGAAGGCCAAGAACCTCTTTGATGTGAATTCCCCCTCGATCTGAGTGGAGTAGAAGAAGTGGTTGTCCGGACTCTTTGACAACACGATGATAGAATTTCTGCAAGTGTTGAAGAGCCTCACTTTTCTTCTTTAGGAAATATACCCACATCTTGCGAGAGTGGTCATCCACGAATAGTTGGAAGTACTTGTATCCTAAAAATGAAGTAGGTAATGGGCCATTCAGATCAGTATGAACTACCTCCAGACACTTCTTGGCATGGAAGGTGCTTGTTTGAAATGGATCTCTGTGTTATTTTCCTGCAAGACAACCAGGGAAAATAGGCAAGGAACTGGACAATTTGGGTAGTCCATGGACCATTGCTTTTGAACTCATCTGGTGTAATGAACTGATCGACAAGTGTCCATATCTAAAATGCCATAGGGTAGTTGATTCTATTATTGAAGAAAATAAAGCTACTACTAGAAGATGAAACAATATCTAAAGAAAATAACTTATCTTTTACAAAATCTTTAGCAAGAACCGTACCTTTCGGAGATTAAGCATGATTTAATGCCATTTTGAACAAGAAATTCTACCTTAAGGTGATGATTCAAGAGTTGAGTAACTGACAAGAGGTTGTTAGTCAAGCTAGGAACATATAGTACCTTTGTAAGTGTACATTTTCATGGTCCCAGAGGAATGGTGACATTCCCTATTCCTTTCTGCAATGTACTCTTTGTCATCCTTTATCTGAACTCGATCTCCAGTTGGTTCTTCATGTAGTGAATCAAACAGACTTTTTGTCACTTGACATATGCTTGCTTGCACCAGAGTCTATCAACCAGACTTTCTTCATGGGTTGAGAATTTTGAGAGATGAGTACAAGGTTCTTACCACAATGGGCTCCTTCTAATGTCTCCTCATCAGATTCATCATCTTCTTGTTGGGCTGCGAGATGTCCCTTGTGCTTTCTCCAATGGGGACGTCGTTTGGACTTTTGAAAATCCTCGTGCCGGATGTGCTTGTATGGCTTGAAGACCCCTGTTTCAAGCTATTATGCCAGTCAGTGATTAGTGTCGTGAGTATTGGTTCTACAAATGTGACACCATCTCTTTGAATTTTGATCTTTCTGTTGTTGTTTGGGTTGTGCTTGATTTGGCTTCTCTGGGGGACCCTTCCGATTCTTCTGGCCATGGTAAGGCTTTGAGAATAAGGCTTTATCCTGAGACTCCTCATGGGATGAAGTGATGGCCTCTTCCTGCTGCAGCAAATTCACAAGCTCTTCGAATGTCACTATTTGTTTAGACACATTCAGTGTCGTAACGAACACTCAAAATTGAGAAGGGAGTGCTCTCAAGGTGATTGTGACGAGAATTTTATCATCCACCATTTCACCGAGTGCTAATAACTCTAATCTCAGCTCAGCCATGTGATGTAAGAATTCCTCCACTTTCTCGTCTGACCCCATAGAGAGGGTGTGCAGCTTTGACTGAAGATGAAGTATCTTCATCTAATTTTTCACTTCATAAATGGTTGCCAACTTGTCCCAAGCCTCCTTGGGTTTCTCCGCATTCCTAACATGTGGTTGCACATTGTCACTGATACTGAGCATTATCAGCATCAAGGCTTTAGCACTAGCCATTTCATATTTTATTAATTCATTGGGGGCTGTGGGAGTGGGCATCAGACCCTGTGAAAATTCCCCATAACCCTTCAAATTGAAGGATTGTCTTCATTTTTGTCTTCCAAGCCATAAAATTGGACCCTTTGAGCAACTGAGCATCGGACAAAAGTAACTTTGAAGTAGACATCGTAATAAAAAAATATTTATTTATTTGAAGAGTTATTACAATTTTGACTCACTGATTAGAATTATTGGCTCATAGATGCTCACGATATTCACATGTTATGAGATAGTGACACTTTTAGGGAATTATTCTTCATCATCACAGTTGGCATCGTACCCATCTTCTAATTCTTCCTATACTCACTTTGCTTGGTAAGCTGACGTCGAAAAGAAAGTATTCAAGAAGTCCTTCTCGAACTAGCTTGTCAAATGCTAGATTGTTGGTATTCAAAGCTCATTCAAGCAAAGAAAAGTAGAACCCAGAGCTCTCAAGGGCTTCTTCATGGTGTTCTTTGACTAGCGAGTTGATATTCTAGCTTTCAGCTAAGGCGACCATGTTATTGACGCTCTCAATCAAGTTGTCTACACTCGACATTCGATGAAGTTTTGTATGATCTACTTCTTGTCCTTCGTTGTCTTGGTGGAAAGGTCTATTCCAGACACTAATGGCACTATATATATATATATATTTTTAAATATGACCTTCAGGCTTCACAATGCCAAATTGTTCTCTTCTCGAGCCACTCTCACTCCTCACATGGATTTCCCTCTCAAACCTCAAGTTTTCACATGGGTAGAGAAAAAGAAAAAAGAGTGGTGGATGGAAGTTATCCTCTTTTCAAGCTTCCTCTATGTAGTCATAAAGAATAAGTTAAATTCTTCATGCACTTTACCTTTTCCACGCAGGTAAACAAATGATATGCAACCTTTGGTCTATTCTTTTCCACGCAGGTGAAATATTGAATAGTTTGCAGGCAGATGGAATTTTTACCACGTCCTTTGTCCATGCGCCACCACTTTTCCATGCTGCAAGATTAGAATTTTCCTCCACGTGGAAAAAAATAAACTATAGTATCACTCATCACAAACCAAACTGTCACAAACCAAACCGTAGGAGCAGTGTTCCCTCCACGTGTGGAAAAAAAACACAGGCCGTGAATTGCATGCAGGTCAGCTGGAAAGAGATATAATGCAAAGAGAAGCTTAAAAAAAAAAACTTTGCAGCAGCACACCATTTCCACGTCGATCTTTTGATGAAATCCCACATAGAAATTGAAGAACTCCACATAGTAGGAGAGAAAGAGCTCCATGCAATGAGAAGAGAAAGAACTCCATGTAGCATTCCTCTTCGGATTGTGAATAATTCCAACGCAGAAAAAAGCAGCGATCTCCTTTCCATACGTAAAACAAATCTCTAACAATCTTCGAGATGTCCACGCTAATCAAGCAGTCTTCTCCTTCAAACACACACAGTCGAGATCATATGTGCTCTGATACCAAACTATAGGAGGCAGATAAGAGAGAAGAATGTGGAGTGAAGTACTCTACACATACTTATTTTATTATGAAGAAGTGTGTACAATATATAGGAGAAATAATCAACTACATTCCCCTAAACTGAAGGAGGAAGATTTGGATGAAGGAGAGAGAATAATGGAATACACCTAGAAGGAGAAAATAAAGGGATAAAACAAAACATTCTCTCCTAAAAATATAAACTATTCAACGTATGCTAATAGACAAACACATCTATCATGACAAGGGATATCAAATTTTGTAGAGCACAGGAGTTCTTCAACTATACAAGCTCCCATACTTTGGAAAACTTGAGTGACTATATCAATGGCTTGTTTTGTGCATTCATGAATACTTTTCGGAAGGAGAATGTTCCTTACCACAAAATTACTTGGGAAATTATTGGGCTTCAAAGCATGGGAATAGTGCTTCAAGTAAACTTTTAGGATGATGATGAGATAAACAATACGGTCACTTTGTGATGAGGTACTATCGATGAGGGTACACCATGGAAATCACTAAGCTTGATGATCCTCTTATCGTAATGGTCAGTGATTACTTATAAAGTTAAACGAATAGGAAGGTGGGGCCAAGTGAATAAGGGATGGGTCCATGTCACAAATAAGATATCTAAAGGCACTTTACATAACCTTGTTGGGTTTATCATGGATGGAGATCATTGAGGAGCTGCATGTAGGGGACAAGATAAATTTTTGTAATGACCTACTATTAATTATTTTTCTTAAAATTAGGGTGCCAGATGGGCTAAAAAAAAGCATATGGGAGTTACCCAAAGAAAATACATCCCCTACAAAAATATTTGTTGACTACACTTGTGATAACATTAATAATGCATACAAGTCCAAGGAGGATAGATGGTATAGAAATATGTGCTATTCATTTGGATAAGAATGGAGCATTCTAAGTGATTTGTTGGCACGATTGGAAAGAAAAGTAGAATTTTCAGTCTATCATCAATTTTGCAATGGCAGATTCTTTTTGAAGGATGGGTCGAAAAGTCCTTGGTGCAAGCTACCATTTACTTTCACAACACGATATTTTCAAAATATGTGAACATAATATTTGAGGCACACAAATTGATATTTGATGTTGATAAGATAGACCATGAGTACCACACCTTGTGTAAGATATATGTTATCCCAAGAAGATAACATCTAAAGAGACGTTGATATCAAATGATATTAATATGAATAATTCTATTACTTTGGTAATTGCTAATTTGGAGGCAACAAAGGTGTATATATATATTAAGAAAATGATTATTAATGGAAAATATGTTGAGGATGACTTGAAGATCCTGAGACGCTCCCATAGGAAATAATATAGTGGGACGAAGGAGAACATACAAGGATACTCCGAGGATATTGTTGTTAAGAGAACAACTATGAATAAGAAACCATCACTTGAGAGTTTAAACCAAGTATGATCATGAAGGATCCACCGAAGAATAATTCCCTAGTGAAGAAGAAAAAAGTTAGTGTCTAGTGAAGAAACAAAAGAGACTAAGAGTGATGAATAAAATTCCATGAGAAATGAGGAAGAAGAGGTATTGTAGAAGGAAACCTTGGTTCATGACATTGAGGAGTTTGATATGGAGGAGAGCGATGTGCATCATAAGGAGATCTCGAGTCATGGAACTAGAGGTAGGAGGGTATGAATTTCTAAGTGCTTAGACTATGGAGGAGAGGAAAGAGCCTACCGAGGAGCATGGAGATGAGAAAATATTAAGCCGAAGTTAAGTGTCATCATTGAGCATGAGGTAGAGCGTATTATTGAACACAAAGTGAAGCATAAGGAGGAAGAAGAAAAAATATGGGTGAAGAAGAATCATGAGGTGCAGAGAACACCCTTGATATTAGTTTTTTGAAAGGGACCCGTGGGAAGAATAGGAATCCAAGGCACATACCCTAGGGCCTTATGATGAAATATGATGATGTTCTTGATAAATTTTTCATACGAGATACCAAAGTACATTGGCCACAAAAGATATCTTTTGTTAGTCATTATTTTAGAAAGAAGAATCCTTACTACACACATGGAAGATGTTATTGTGGGAGTTTCAATCACATGTGGAAGATTGATTTGGATTTTAATGTGTAATAACTAACATAGACCCGACTTAATTTTACACTATGGGAAGTATAGGCGATAGTTGACACACGGGTGTTAATAGTTGCACAAGCATGTAATGTGCTTAACAAATTTTCAAAGTGGAAGTATGGGTAAGAATTTTTAATAAAGACTATAGAATAAAGAATATGCACAAGAAAATGGAGGATAAGGATAAGAAAAAAAAAGTGAGAGGGATAAAGAGATAAAGAATAAAGTTTGGGAAATAGCAAAGATGAAATAAGAGCTAAGAAGAGAAGAAAGGGGTGGGCACGCGCAACATATAAAAAGGCACAATGTATTATAGATGTTATTACACTCGTGTTCCTAGATCTTGGTGAAAATTGCAGGATTCTTATGAGATTTCACTTCATTGTCTAAAGGACTTTGCTTATATGCTTTGAATGAAAAGATAACTCTTGCAATAGAATCTATGGAAGAAGTATTGGCTTGGAAGAAGAAGGATGATAGAGAAAAGATAGAGGAACATTTAGCACAATATCGTGCTAATAGTTGAAAAAAGAATCCACGCGCAGGACAATTTTGTATTTGATAGTTTTCAGGATTTTGATCAAGTGGTGAGAACATTGGTGATCAATGATGAGGCCGAGTTAAAATAAATGTAGGCCAAAATGAAGAACAACAGGCCAATAGGGAAATAATGTTGGCAGAGGTAGAATAGAAGAGGGACTTGATTACCAAAATGAAGGTCACATTCAAAGAGAGATTGAAGGAAATCTTTCCTCAAGTAATGCGCAGGATGGATGCATTACATGATACTAGTGCGTAATTGGAAAAAATATTTTAGAATTGAATGAGAAAATTGATGAGTTGATGCCTAATAAAGTACCTGATATTGTGGATGTTGCACCGATTAAAGCTAAAAAGGAGTTAGAGGGATGGATAGAATTTGAGAAAAATTAATATAGATAGTTCCTAGAACTTTTCCATGAAAGTCACATATGTAGATTTCCTTTTCTTTAGCACAAGCCATATTCTTTATTCTTTTATTCATGATAGATATTATTTATTTCTTTTATATAAATTATTGGTTCTTGTTTCCGAGGACGGAAAACATACCTAGTATGGGGTAATTTTGGTCACCAAAATTGCCTATGTACCTAGGTGAAGGAACACCACACAGGGATGCGTGTACTCAAGACGAGCTAGAGAGGATGCATGTAGGAGGGTGCACATAGGAATGAACAGGGTTACATGTGGGACTATGCATACAATAATAATGAGTAAATACTTAGCCATTTTAAAGGAGTAGGATAACAATAGACTTGGAGTGTTCACCATGCAAAGGATAAAAGGAGGCTACCTTAGCAAGTAAGCGATGGATATTTTTGAAAAAATAACATGCATGGGTTTTACTATTAATAGGATTAAAGTGGGATATTGTTAGACAATATATTATTAACAAAGTGTCTTATAAATCATGCATGTAAGTATGCACGGCTATTTTGATCAAACCTATTATTAAGAGGTACATTCGGTGAAGGGAAATTCCCCACCCATATCTATGTGTGTGTGTGTGTGTGTGTGTGTGTGTGTGTGTGTGTGTGTGTGTGTGTGTGTGTGTGTGTGTGTGTGTGTGTGTGTGTGTGTGTGTGTGATGTTATTCCTTGTTAGAGACACCGTGATAGTTTTCATAGTTACTATATGTTAGTGTTATGCTACTTTAGTATATCGATGCACATATTAGTGTTATTGTCCAAATATTAGTGTTAGCCTCTTGAGTGTAACCAGCTCATTGCCTAAATTTTGTAATTGTTTCATGACTTCTTGGAGTTCATTTGAAGCACTAGAGGATGAAGTAGAAGTTTCATTTGAACTTTGATTTCTAGGAGTGGGAATAGGAGCTATAGTAGGTGCTTGACTAGTGCTTGGATTTTCCAAATTTGGGTATAAGGGCATGGGAGGCCTAGGAGCTAGTTTACCAGCTTGAATTAAACAATTCTCAGCTCTAATGGAAATACTATAAGCTGCAGGTATAATTGTACCTCCCATGGACTGAATTAACATAGAAATATCAGAATTCAAAGCTTTAAGATAGTATAGAAAAGCACCTTCAGTTGTTGGCCTAACTGCCACTAGAATTCTATCCCAAGTCCTTTGAAATATGAAGTTGAAGTCGGTCAGCTACTCATTAGAGCTCTCTTGATGGTAGTCAGTTGTTCCAATAGAGACAAGTTATCTCCCTTTTCTCCAAACTGCTCATGGAGAGCTATGCACAATTGGTTCCAATTTTGGATAGAACCAGCCCCAAGGCTTCTAAACCATTGCAATTCTTTCCCTTTGAATGAAGATGCTAGCAATTTGATAGAAATTTGCATTTCAACAATCTCATGGATTGCACAAACATTAGCAATATCTTTAACATGATCAAAGGAGTGGTCTTCTTTTCTCGGTGAAATATGGAATTTTCTTCAATCAATCTGGAACTAGATTTTGTGCATTAAGAGTAAGTAGGCGCTACTAGTGAAGTTGACATAAGAGTTGGTTGTGCCATTTTGATTGGCTTGAGAACCCTTGTTGATTGAAATAAATGTCTAGAAGGTGGAGGAGTTAATAGAGTTCTATTTGGTGGAGATGGAGACCTTTGGATCCTCCTTCCTCTATGTCTTCTTCAAGGAGATAGTTGTAGATATTGACAACCCTTATTCTCCGGCTCTTGACCTTGTATTGGTTCTTCTCATGAATCATCGACTATGTTTGCTGAAACCAGTTGATTCTTCTCTTTTTAGATGTACAGATCAAGGCTCTTTGGAGCAGAAACTTGTTAAAAATGCACATCAACATTTTTGTAATGAAGGTAAAGACCTCTAAGATCCCACTGGGCATACCAAAATTGTTAGTGTAGATTCACAACAGCACCACTTTGGATGCTTATCATATTTCTAGTTTGATATTTGGACATCCAGTGTGATTGCACAACATTGAATCTTTTCCCCAAGTGTGGGACTTGTAAAAATGGGAAAATAATCTCCAGATTAGAGGTTGGTTCCTCAACTCCTTTGATTAGATGTATGCTTGAAAATTGTAGAGGTTTAAACTCAAAATCCTACTCTAAATTCCAAGGGGACAGAGATAGAGAATGCAAAAGAAATAAAACTAATACTAACAAGGTGATACACCAAAGGAGTGGTGAACATTTACTTCTATAAATTGACATAGATTATAGAAATGTAACAAAACATCATGCACAAATTGATAAAATGTAATGAAATATCAAAAATGAAGCAAACAACACAAACAGAGGACTGAAACTCATTCACAAAGCTTGCATTGTCATTTTCAATGTCAAAAATACATGCATTACAACAATAGAGAGGAAGAAAACATGTTGTAGTCCTAGAAGAGGTCTAATATTCCACAAAATCACTTTTTAAGGTGAAAGAGGGAGCCTGCAAAACATAAAAATGTCCAACCCTTACAAAATGAGCCAAATTTGGCTTTTAACAATGAAAAATGCAAGCCAAGGAGAAGAAACGCACGAAAATGTGAAGGGATGTCTCAACCACTAGCCAAATTACATTAAAACAACATGGTTTCCCTTGCAAGATCATTCCTCGATGTTTTGACCATGCTAGGAGAGAATGCGACCCATACTTCATTAAAAATGGTGGTTGAAATGTCAGTTCTATTCATCTCCACGTGCCAGAGACGTTTTTATTTTCTCTCTCCAAACCCCACCAAAACACAAAATTGAGCACTCCATTATGTACAAAATTTTCTAGGCTTTAAAATGATACTAAGAACGTGAAAATCTGAGCTTTGGATCAAAATTTATGCCCTTTTGAAGATTTAGGGCAAAATTAGGCAAATTTGAATTGGTGGGTTGAAAATTCAAAATTTTCCCACTTTTTTGACTTTGGGAAAATTCCCCAAAAATTTCTACCTCCCATCAGCCTAGTGCCACGTGGCACCTTTTGATTAGTTGTGGGCCATTGCTTTACCCTTTTATGCCTTTTTGGTCTTTGGAAAAATTTCCAAAAGTTTCGTCGGCCCGATGCTCCTGGGACACGTGGCATGTTCTAATTGGCCCTAGGGGACGCACTTCCAAATTTTTCTTTTACTATGACCATTTCCCCATACTAGACACGTGGCACCTTATTATTGGCTTGGGCCTAGATAAGCTCTTTCTCCTTTGTAGGCCTGACTTAAGGTTTTCACTGGCCATATGGACACATTTCATGCTCTAATTAGTGCGGGCCGACGCGGGTAGGCTTTCATTTAATATTTTCCCCTATTTTGGAAAAAGGGAAAATTTTCTTCCCCACCCCCGCCTGATACTCCGAGGACACATGGCAATTTTTTATTGGCTGGTGGGCCTTCACTCCAAAATTCCCATTGCACCAACCTTGGAAAATTTTCCAATTTCTCTCCGCTAAACCGGACTCCAACGGGCCTGAGGACACGTGGCCTCTTCCCATTTGTTGGTAGGCCTTCGGGCCAAAAAAATTCATTTTGCACCCTACCAATACTTAGTGAAATGTCCTAAGTCACCCCCTTCGATCCACCATTCTACCGCTGACGTGGCACTTTCTCATTGGTTGGCGGACTCCCCATGGGAAAATTTCCCTTCAAAACTCTGTCGAGCCATAACTTGAAAAATATAAGGAGTTAGAAGAAAAATTTTACCATTCTGGAAAGCTGAGAAGATGCTCTATCTAATAAAACCATTTCCAAAACATTTTGAGTGTCTGAAAGATAAAAATTCTAATTGAGACACAAGGAAGGAAGGAATGAAGGGAGTTAACCAAAAAATAAACAAGGGGCTTATTTTGGATAACAATTTTGGCGACTCAGAGGGGTCATCTACTTGCTAGATGAAGTTACCAGTTGCTTGAAGTAATCCATTAGGCATGGAGTCATAAAAATATCTTGCTTAGTACCCCAACTGATTAGAAAATTACAAGGAGGAAGATGTGAGAGTAGAATCATCACCTGATCTAGAACATGGCCTACAAAACTGCATGTTTGGGAAAGCAAGCTTGTGCCAAAGCACTTAGGGAAAGAAAAAAAACTATGCTACAACAAGACAATGTGCACAAGCACTTAGAGGGATGGAAATCTAAGCTCATATATACAAGGTGGAGGATTTCCCTCTAGTAGCAATGCCTTAGATGGATTCCATTAACTGGAATCTGCAGTTCTTCACCATCCAATGTAGACAATTAGAAGGCATTGTTGTTCTTACACTTTGTGACCATGTAGGGGCAAATACAAATGGCATCAAACTTTTAATGCCTTCTTGGATTTTCTTGGTCTCGCATCCCATTTCAACACTAGATCTCCAATTTGGAAGGTTCTAGCCTTAGCTTTCCTATCAAAAGTCTTCTTGATCAAGGATTGATCCTTCTCCATTGCTTGGGCTACATGCTCTCTGATTTCTTGGAGCTCCATTAATTCTACATATCTCACCTCCATGGGTTCAAACTCCAACAATTCCAATTGCTTCATGAGTTCCAATGTTGGCAACTCAAGTGACATGGGCAAAATTGCCTCTCTTCCATAAACAAGCTTGAATGGAGAATTACCTGTGGATCTCTTGGGAGTTATCCTATCAGCCCATAAGGATGATTTTAGTTTAATATGCCAAGTCCTTTGATTTTCATCAAGAGTCCTCTTGATGATCCTTAACAAGTTCTTGTTTGTAGACTCAGCTTGGCCATTACCTTGAGGGTAATAATTTGATGAAGTGCTCAGATAAATCCCATTTTTGACAGCCCATTTAGTCACCTTTGATCCTATGAATGCCAAAGCATTATCTGATATTATAGTGGCAAGTATACCAAATCTGGTTACTATCCCCTCATAGAAGTCTAGAATACTAGATTCATTTACTTCCTTAAGTGCCACTACCTCAGTCCATTTGGTGAAGTAATATGTGGTTGTTAGAATCCACTTGTGCCCTTGGCTTGAGTTTGGGTTAATGAATCCAATAATTTCCAAACCCCATTGCATAAATGGCTAGTCAACTGAGATTGGGTACAATGGAAGGACATATAATCTCTTCTTTCCGTGAATAAAGCACAACTCTTTCACCTCTTGATCTATGCATAACAATCACTTGAATACCTTGGGCCAATAATAGCCAGCCTTCATAATCTTGAGGGTTGTCACTCTCAGTGAAAAATGACCTCCAGTTGTCCCACCATGTAACTCTTCCAATGTTCTATTAATCTGATTTGTTCCAATGCATCTCAGCAGCACTCCATTTGCATCCTTCCTGAACAAAACACCATCAACAAGCGCATATGGGATAGCCTGCAATCTGAAGTGTCTTCTCTTGATTTTGTTCATCTCTAGAGGGCATATACTAATGTGTAGGAAGTGCATTATGTCCTGGTTCCAACAAGGAGTGAGGACATCATCATTCTCTTCTTGAACATTTCCTTGTTCTTGGTTGTTTTGCAGCACAAAAACAACATCCTTTTCATTGCATGCTTCCATTGATTTGCTTAAAACTAGTTGTTCACATAATCCTTTTCCTCGGACCAGCCTAGTGACTTTGATCTCAATGTCATTCGCCATGACACGAGTAATCCACCCTGCACATTTTTCATTTAAATCTTTTTGAGAAGGAAGTCTTTAACTCCCACATGAGAAACCCACAGTTGAACCTTGTTGTTTGAAACTAGATGCTTAAATTTCTTCAAACTCCTAATCACCGCAAGAACATGCTTCTCAATGAAAGAATATCTCACCTCATAGTCCTCCAGACTTTGGCTAAAGAAAGCAATTGGCTGCTCTGCATTTTCTTTGTTCTATTGTACTAAAATTGTAGAGATTGTATCATCACCTCCAAATGCATAAAGGATAAAATCCTTGGAGAAATCTAGGTTAATGAGAGTTGGAGCTTATGAAATGGATTCTTTAATTGCCTCAAAACTTGCCTTTCCTTCTGCTGTCCATTTGAAAGCCATGTTTTTCTTCAACATCATGGTTATTGGCTTGACAAGGGCTACAAAATCTAGCACAAACCTCTAAACAAAATTGATCCTTCCCAAGAAAATTTGGAGGGATTTCTTATGACTTGGTAATGGTAGTGCTTTTATTGCTTCAACCCTCTCTAGATCAATTACCAATCCTTTTTTGGAAACAATGTGGCCAAGGAGCTTTCCTTCATGAGCTAGAAAAATATATTTTTTGGGATTCAAGGATACCCCAAATCTTCTACATCTTTAGAACACTTGTCTCAAATGAAAGAGATGATCTGCTGTATTTTTAGAAAAAATAGTGATATCATCTAAATATACTAGCACCATTTTGTTGATTAATCCCTTGAACGCCATATTATTTGCCCTTTGGAAGGTAGCTCCAGCGTTGGATAGCCCAAATGGCATTTTTCTATATGCATAAGTCCCCCATTTGGTGGTGAAGGTTGTCTTGAACTGATCATCCTCTTTAACCATGATCTAATTGTACCCTAAATAACCATCTAGCAATGAAAACCTCTCAGAGCCAGCAACAACTTACAAAATCTTCTCCATAGAAGGAAGTGGGTAATGATCCTTGAGAGATGCTCTACTCAAATATTTGAATTCCACACACAATCTAATTTCTCCACTCTTCTTTCTAACTGGAACCAAATTTGTAATCTAGCTAGAATTCTTGATAGGAAATATGATACTTTCCTCTATTAACTTATTCAATTCCTTCTTCATGGGAGGCTCCATGTGTGGATTGACTAGCCTTTGTTTCTGCCTGATGGGTTTAACACTTAGATCCAATTCAATTGTATTTTGAGCTAGCTTGGGATTGAAACCCTTCAAGTCTTCATAGCTCCAAGAAAATACATCAGGGAACTCTTGACAAAGTTGCATAAACTCATACCTTTCTTACTCGGTTGTCACTCTACCAACTGGAACTGACTTGCTTTCCCCTACCAAGATGGGCATTGAATATTCTCCCTTGACTTGGATATTTTCCTTCTCTCTCCTAAATTGATCATTAGGATTAAAAATGGACTCCAAAGTGACAAGTACCTTTGGTAGTTTGTTTGTTCTCAGCTGTACCACCTGATCACCATACTGTTGTTCTAATTTTTCTTGATTTTTGGTGAGAACTCAACTTCTTCTTGCAAGAAATTGATGATTTGTTGATCATTTTCAAACACTTGCCAACTTACATTATTATCTGGCACTGATGGCCTTATAATCACATGAATGCTTGGCTATACTTTATCTTTCTTGATACTTTCAAAAACATCAAAGGCTGCCCCAACTGCTGCAAGCCTGTCAACAACTTGGTTTTCTTTCCTAGGGATGGAATTGATGCCAAAGCCCTCAAAATATTCAATGAGGTCCCACACCCTATTCTTATAACATTTGAGTAGGTCATTTTTGGCAGCATGCTACACTTTAACCTAATTAACAATCAGCTCATTGTCACCAAAAATTGTAAGTTCTTGATACCTCTCTTGATTGACCAATGCAATCCTTGTATCAGAGCTTCATATTCAGCAGTGTTGTTAGAACATGCAAACTAAAATCTAAAAGCTGAATAATATTTAATGCCTTGAGGTGAAACAAGCATTGCTCCCCCTCCTGCACCTTTTCTACTTCTTGATCCATCAAAGAATAGCTGTCATACCTCATTGTCATCTTTATGGTCTAATTTGGTGATGCTAGGAATAGGCTGATTTTCTTCATGTATGCAATAAACTCCTAGCTCAGATTCTTCTATTTCTTGGTAGGGATCAAAAGCATGTACCTTATTTTCCCACTCATCAAGATTCAAATCTGGGATGCTTCCAACTTTGGTGTCAGCTTCATTTGTGCTTGGATAATCCTCTTGATCAAATGTTGAACAGTTGGCATTGATTGGGCTTGGAGTATGAGGCTCAATGTGAAAGTTTGCAATAGGCTCAGATCTGATTGTGGCATTAGTTCCATATCTGGTTCTAAACAACATGTGTGACCAATCAGTAGATAAGTAGCCTCCAATTTTAGCTATGAAATCCCTTGACAAACATAGGGCAAAAAGTGGTGGCAAATCTATCACTGACACATCTTGCAACACAGTAACATTGGGACATGCATGTAAAGTAAGGCTCAAATCTTTGATCACTCCCACTATTGTTACTGTTGTCCCATCTAATTGCACTACCCCTTTGGATATGACTTCATATTGGAGGCCCAGCTAATCAGCTATTTGCTTGGGCATTATAGAACTACTTGCCCATAATCAATCATACAATTGTGTACTAGCTTATCTCCAATGATCAATGAAACATAGAATGGAGGGGGCTTCAAAATTTTACCTTGTTGTCCTCCATGATTCCCTTCAAGATGAGCAGCATTTGTGAGTACCTTCTCTTGCATATGAACTTGCTGATTTGAAGTTGACCAATTCTTCATGGTAGCTTGTAGGAGATCTCTTTGGCCTGGAATGGATAATGATTCCCACATAGATATATTCACATTTGTCTTCTTCATCTGATCAATGATGCTAAATGGGGATGAAACATATCTTTGCTGCCCCTTGGTCTGTACATTCTTTTCTTGCACATGGGCAGCAACAACTGGCATTTGAGTTGGTCTAGAAGGTGGCTTGGGTTGTCCTTGCATGTTTGGAACTGCATTTTTCTTGCCAACACTTTGTGGAGTGATGGAAGGTTGTGGATCACCTAGAGCCAATGACTGCCCTTCACCAATATTCCTCTTTTTTGACCTTGTATTGGCTGCTACACTCTGAGACATTACTTGATTTATGCCACAAAAATCCTCAACCTGCCAATTCACTAGTGTAGTCTCATTTGGAGCTACATTTTTCTGGGATGTTCCTTGTTGTTGGTTTGTTTCTGGCTCACCTCACCCTCTATGCCAGTTTTTGTCACCATCAAGGCTTGGTTCAAGGCACCATTGAAGCACATAGATTGGTTGTGAGGTTCATTGCATGGGAAACACCAATCATACTCTTGAGCCATATTATTTTGCATTGGCACTAAGGCTTTAGAGGCAGATGCAACATTGGGATTATAGGGCTGAAATGGTCCATTGGCAAGAGGCCTTCTTTGATTTTTATTTGCAGCTGGATTGGGTGGCCTATTGGGCTTATATCGATGCCTATTAGGCTGAGTTTGAGGATGATAAGAAGGTCTAAGACTTTGGGCCTGCTGCCTCTTGAGTGTAACCAGCTCATTTCCTAAATTTTGTAACTATTTCATGACTTCTTAGAGTTCATTTGAAGCACTAGAGGATGAAGTAGAAGTTTCATTTGAACTTTGATTTCTAAGAGTGGGAATAGGAGATATAGTAGGTGCTTGACTAGTGCTTGGACTTTTAAATTTGGGTATAAGGGCATGGGAGGCCTAAGAGCTAGTTTACCAGCTTGAATTAAACAATTCTCAGCTCTAATGGCAATACTATAAGCTGCAGGTATAGTTGTACCTCCCATGGACTGAATTAACATAGAAATATCAGAATTCAAAGCTTTAAGATAGTATAGAAAAGCACCTTCAGCTGTTGGCCTAACTGCCACTGGAATTCTATCCCAAGTCCTTTGAAATCTAAAGTTGAAGTCTGTCAGCTACTCATTGGGAGCTCTCTTGATGGTAGTCAGTTGTTCCAATAGAGACAAGTTATCTCCCTTTTCTCCAAACTGCTCATGGAGAGCTATGCACAATTGGTTCCAATTTTGGATAGAACCAGCCCTAAGGCTTCTAAACCATTGTAATGCTTTCCCTTTGAATGAAGATGCCAGCAATTTGACAGCAATTTGCATCTCAACAATCTCATGGATTGCACAAACATTAGCAATGTCTTTAACATGATCACCAGGAGTGGTCTGATTTTCTCTAGTGAAATATGGAATGTTCTTCAATGTTACAACTGGAACTAGATTTTGTGCATTGAGAGCAAGTGGGCTGCTACTAGTGAAGTTGACATAAGGGTTGGGTTGTGCCATTCGATTGGCCTGAGAACCCTTGTTGATTGAAATAAAGGTCTAGAAGGTGGAGGAGTTGATAGAGTTCTATTTGGTGGAGATGGAGACCTTTGAATCCTCCTTCCTCTATGCCTTCTTCCAGGAGATAGCTGTAGATATTTAGACAACCCTTCTTCTCTAGCTCTTGACCTTGTGTTGATTCTTCTCATGAATCTTCAAGACTATGACTGCTGAAACCAAGTTGATTCTTCTCTTTGGAGTCACCAGATGTACAGATCAAGGCTCTTTAGAGCAAGAAACTTGTAAAAATGCACATCAACTTTGTTGTAATGAAGGTAAAGACCTCTAAGGTCCCACCAGGCATTCCAAAACTGTTAGTGCAGATTCACAACACCCCTAGATGTTTATCATATTTCTAGTTTGATATTTGGACATCCAGTGTGATTGCACAACATTGAATCTTTTCCCCAAGTGTGGGACTTGTAAAAATGGGAAAAGAATCTCTAGATTAGAGGTTGGTTCCTCAACTCCTCTGATTAGATGTATGCTTGCAAATTGCAGAGGTTTAAACTCAAAATCCTACTCTAAATTCCAAGGGGACAGAGATAGAGAATGTAAAAGAAATAAAACTAATACTAACAAGGTGATACACCAAAGGAGTGGTGAACATTTACTTCTACAAATTGACACAGATCACAAAAATGCAACAAAACATCATGCACAAACTGATAAAATGTAATGAAAGATTAGAAATGAAGCAAACAACACAAACAAAGGACTGAAACTCATTCACAGAGCTTGCATTGTCATTTTTCAATGTCAAAAATACATGCATTACAACAAAGAGAGAGGTAGAAAACAAGTTTGCAGTCCTAGAAGAGGTCTTGATATTCCACAAAATCACTTTTCAAGGTGAAAGAGGGAGCCTGCAAAACATAAAAATGTCCAACCCTTACAAAATGAGCCAAATCTAGCTTTTAACAATGAAAAATATGATCCAAGGAGAAGAAATGTGGGAAAATGTGAAGGGATGTCTCAACCACTAGCCAAATTACATTAAAACAACATGGGTTCCCTTACAAGATTATTCCTCAATGTTTTTGACAATTCTAGGAGAGAATGGGACCCATACTTCATTAAAAATGGTGGTTGAAATGTCAGTTTTATTCATCTCCATGTGCCAGAGGCATTTTTTGATTTTATCTCTCCAAACCTCACCAAAACAAAAAATTGAGCCCTACATTGTGTAGATAATTTTATTAGATTTCCAATGATACTAAGAACATGAAAATCCAAGCTCTAGATCAAAATTTATGCCCTTCTGAAGATTTAGGACAAAACTAGGGAAAATTTGAATTGGCGTGCCGAAAATTCAAAATTTTCCCTCTTTTTTGACTTTGGGAAAACTTCCCCAAAAATTTCCACCTCCCACTGGCCCGATACCATGTAGCACCTTTTGATTGGTCATGGGCCATTGCTTTACCCTTTTATGTTGTTTTGGTCTTTGGAAAAATTTCCAAAACGTTTTTTCGCTGGCCCGACGCTCCTAGGACACATGGCATGTTCTAATTGGCCATCGGGGACGCGCTTCAAAAATTTTCTTTGACTCTGACCATTTCCCCATACCAAACACATGGCACCTTGTTATTGGCTTGGGCTTGGATAAGCTCTTTCTCCTCTCGCAGTCCGACTTAATATTTTCTCTTACCACATGGACACATGGCATGCTCGATTAGCACAGGCTAGCGTGGTGGGATTTCAATCAATATTTTTCCCTATTTTGGCAAAAGGAAAATTTTATTCTACACCTCTGCCCCCCAATGCTCCAAGGACACATGGCAGTTTTTTATTGGCTGGCGGGCCTTCGCTCCAAAATTCCCCATTGCGCCAACCTTGGAAAATTTTCCAATTTCTCTCCGCCGAACCAAACTCCGACGGGCCTGAGGACACGTGGCCTCTTCCCATTTCTTGGCGGGTCATCGAGGCCAAAAATTTAATTTTGCACCCCACCAATACTTAGTGAAATTTCCTAAGTCACCCCTATCGATCCACCGCTGACGTGGCACTTTCTCATTGGTTGGCGGACTCCCATGGGAAAATTTCCCTTCAAAACTCTGCACGAGCCATAACTTGAAAAATACAAGGAGTTAGAAGACAAATTTTACCATCAGGAAAGCTAAGAAGATGCTCTATCCAATAAAACCATTTCAAAAACATTTTGAGTGTCCGAAAGATAAAAAAATCTGATTGAGACACAAGGAAGGAAGGAATGAAGGGAGTTAACCAAAAAATAAGCAAGGGGCTTATTTTGGATAATGAGGGCATAAAAGGATCAGAAAGATCGTGTCACCACCACATGGAGGGGATTTTGATTTTGGATTAGGTGGAAAATGTTTACAATTGCCACCATATCAACCTTAGAAACCACCACTAAATCATCCTCAACAAACACCACCTCGGGTGTATTTTGAGATGTCACTCCACTTACCAAAGTATAGGTGTATTGAGGATGTAGTAGAGCATGTGTATAAGTGTGAATTAATATAGCATGCTAATGGGATTATAACTTCAAATAGGAATGCAAGTCAATTTTCCACTATGCTAAAAAGGATCACACATAATTGGCATAGGAAGTGTGACCCACATCAAACTTTGGTGTACTGTAATGATTTACACATTACGTTTTTGGATGAGTTTCACATTCTCGAGATTTGAGCAGAGAGCATCACTGAGCTCAAGGATATCAAACAAGACTTATCTAAAAGTGTAATAGAGTATGATGCACATTTTAAAACTCTGTTGTCTAATTTATCTTATGATATTCATTAAAGATATCATGCACAGTGGTTTTTGGAGGGTTTTTGACTCCTTTTCAAAGGGCATTATCTTATAAGACATATATTGATCCGCACGAGGCATTAGAAGCATCTCTATGTGTTGAAGTAGTCAGAAGTGTAGACATGGGAGTTATCCCTTTTCTTGCAAAGAATATATTAGCTATGGCTAAGAAGTTTGAGAATCTTTCTACCAACTCGTGCATGAGACTAAAAGTGGCCTCCGTGCACAAATTGTGAGGATGAAGGATACACTAAGGATATTTTCCTGTACAGTCAAGTATGGGCATTGTGATAGTCTCGTGAGATTCGCCACCTCAACCATAATGTCTAGAATTTTCCTCTTTTGAATCGTGTGACTATGAAGAGTGAATCTATATATTGTATGATTTTTAGAATGCATACTCATGATATGAGGGATTGTTGACTGATAGATCATATTCAAGAGGCATGTGAGACTGGATTAAAGCAAAACAGTAGCAAGTATCCCTCAAGAGAAGAATTAGAATCCTTCTGAATAGCATAACAATGGCAGAGGAGGATTCTATGGAGGATATAAGAGTAGAGGTTGGAGAGGAAGGAGTAGATTCCATGTAAGACCTATTATAATTATGGGTCCCCGATCATTATCAACATGGTTGTCCCAGAATCTAGTTTTCTCATGGTGTGGGAAACAACATAAGTTAGAAGATATCTTGGACCTGTATGAGCACATGAGAAAGAACAAGAAGAAGGAAAAGGGCATGTGAATGATCAAGGTACATCGAGCAAAGGGTGATTAATGGATACCAAAGAAATTTGATCTTGAGTTACTGACCTTAGTTGGTCACTACTTGTGCTTAATCATTGTGGGCACATGAACCTCTTAATTCCAAACCACTCATCACAAGATAAGGCATGCATGTTAGGTATTCAAATGTTGTGCATCAAAAGGAAGTATATCAAGAGACTATTTGAGTCATAAGACAATTATGAGGTGAGATAAAGTGTTTGAAGGATTAGGTGTGCGAGAGAGAACGCACGAAGCATGTTCAACTCCTATAGAAGGATGTGGATGATCTAAAGGAGGTATGGAGGTTTTGCACCAGAGTATATCTTTCCTCTGCTATGGGAGTGGCTATGAGAAAAGGTACCATATGTTGGAGTTGAGTGCAAGTGGTAGATACTACATGTGAACTTACCACCTCGGAACCATGAATGTGATAAGTAAATCACTTTGGATGTAGTAATTGATGGATGGTTGGTAAGTAATATTCTTATATATACAAGCACACGGAGGTAAATATACTTACTCTGGATGCATGGAATCGATGAGGAGACCTACATTACATCTATATTCTAATGTGTTTTATATGGCGAATAAGACAAGGGTCATTCCCATCAAGGTGTTGAAGGATACTTAAATTAAAATTCAAGGAGAAAACTTTACTTTGGAGACTTTGAGGTATTAGATCTTACATATAGGCGAGACAACATTACAACCTTACTTGGCCAAACTTTATGTTATTCGAATGATACAGACTTGCACTTCAATAAGGGAAACATATTTTTGAAAATAGGAATGAGCACATCATTATACTTATGAATTAAGCAAAGGCTACCCCATACATTGAGCTTCTAAGTGAATAATATTTGTATAAGATTCATGAGTGCATAGTACATGATCCGAGATTGTGGAACCATCCAAGGAAGGTGTGTTGCATTGGGGATATGTGTAGTCATTTAGTGACACCACAAGTGTTTCTTGTGATAATTGGGCCCATGACACATATGAAATGGTCGGGATGTGAGATGAAGGGATGGTTAACTGAATGATCAGGCTACACATCATTAAACATGTGGGAAAAGTTTAGTTACTTATGATTTACTAGTGAAGAAAATATTGAATATTTCTTGCACACCATGGAGGAAAATTAGAAGAATGATGTTGATCAAAGGAATATGTTGATTTATACCCTATGAGGTAAAATAATGCATTAGTGGGTGACACATAGAGATAACTTGCTGCAATGGCATGAAGTGAGAATCTCCTTCTCAACTAGGTTCACACAAAGCAATGTGCCTACACATATATGTGAATATCATGGGAAAACTCCTTCTTTGGCACATGTTGATAATTTTGAGATAATATGGGAACAACACCACGAGGCCTTTCCACTATCTCTTTGGGTGCACAAGTTATATTCCCTTTGTGTAAGGTTGTGCACATGCATGGTATATACATGCTGAGCACAAACAGGAAATTGCAAGCTGGCAAGATATGACTAAAGGTAAGGTTCAAACCTTTGACTATTTTTCTAATAAACCTCGAGTACATGAGGATTTGCATATTATGAAGTGCATCACATTAGGGGATGGTGCAAAGATGGAAGAAATCATTATTCATTTTCTCAGAAAATGTGATCCCAAGGCACGACTGGATGATGAGGAAATGGAAGAGTTACAATAGTTTCGTGCTTGGAAGGAATAAGAAAAGGGTAAAATTTTTACCTCATTGATGATGAAGAGGTCAATAATTTGGAAGTTAGCCATACTGAAGGTACGCGTGAAGTAATGGATACAATAGATGAAAAGTGTCATGTGTACTATGTGCCCATGAAGACAAAGAAGGTAAACATTGGCACTAAGGATACACCTAAGGAGGCCATTATTGGTGATTACTTATCAGAAAAATAGGTAGCAAAGATCATTGAGCTTTTATGTGACTTCTAGGATCTATTTCAATGAGGCTATCATGATTTGAAGGGAGCACACCCTTCATTAGAAAAAATTAAAATTATGTTGAAGGAAGGTGTGCACCTGGTTTGGAAGAGGCCTTATAGGATGAATCGAACTCCGTACATAAAATTAAAAGAGGAAATTGATAAAATGCTTAAGTTTGGAATCATTGATCTAATTTAGGAATGCGAGCGGGTTAGACCCACGGTTATAAGCATGAAGAAGAATGGGTGGATTAGGATATGTGTAGACTACGAGAGAACTTAATGATGCATGTGTCATTGATCCTTTTCCCAACCCATTCATGGAATAAATCCTTGAAGGATTTATTGGGCACGAGATTTATTCTGTTATAGGTGGATTTTCGCCTATCATAAGTGCACATTACACCAAAAGATTGGTAAAATACCACTTTCACTACTGAGTGGGAAGCTTTGGCTATAAATTTATGCCCTTTGGATTGAAAAATGTGTCGGATTATTTCCATGCATTTTTGTGTAGGACTTTCATGATTTTATTCATAATCTCTTACAGGTTTACCTTGATGATTGGACTGCTCATGGGTTATTCAAGGATCATTATGACATTTCGAGGATTTTGTTTGAGAGGTTTAGGAAACTTAGTATTTCTCTCAATATCAATAAGTTTATCTTTGTTACATCATTTGGCACCTTGCTTGGGCACATTATCTACAAGGAAGGATTATTGGTAGACCCAGCTAAGATAGCTATGATTTTGGGTTTAATGGAACATACAAATCAAAGTGAGGTGCATAGATTGTTTGGGTCTTATTGGATACTATAGAAAATTTATTAAGGGATATGCAATGATTTTTGTGCCTTTGGTAAAATTTCTCAAGCTGAAAGGAAAGTTTTATTGGGGTGACATGCAAAAGAAGGCGCTTAAGACATTGAAGGATAGACTTACCATTGCACCAATCATGTGCATGTTGATTCTTCTAGTACATCTATTGGCATTTTCTTGGTGCAACCTAGAGATGGAAATGTTGATCATCTTATATGCTTTGTAAGCAAGAATTTTACACTTGTAGAGCAAAATTACACTGCCACTGAGTGCGAAGCATTTTCTATAATCTACATGCTTCATAAATTCCATCAATACTTGCTGGATAATTTGTTTATATTTTATACATATCACATGGCATTGAAATATTTGGTCAAAAGCCTCTTTTTCAAGGGATCATCTATAAATGGATTGTTCTATTTCAAGAATTTTACTTTACAATAGTGGTAAATCCAGGAAGAGTAATTTAGGGCTTGATCATTTATCAAGAATCAATTCTAGTGAGGATGTGCAAATCATTGAAGATATAATTCCATATACACAGTTGTTCTAGTTGAATCATGTGCCCCTAAATATGGAGGATATAGTACTATTTTTTAACACCGGACTTGCGTCGGAGGAATGAAGCCCTTAAAGAGAAAGAATCTTGCTATACGTGCAACACCTTATCAATTTATTGGAGGTGACTTATACAAGATGGGTAGAGATGAGATCTTGTGTCGTTGTGTACTTAAACATGAAATAGGAGGAGGCCCATGGTCGAATAGCGGGAGGAAATTATGTGGGAGATGCAATGCATGCAAGATACTTAAGGTTAGTTTTTGGTGGGAAACTTTTTACAAATATTTTAAGGATTTTTGAAAGCATGTGATCATTTTCAATGCATTGGAAAGCCTATAAGTAGATATGAGATGCTACTTAGAATGATTACAAGTGCATAACCTTCTAAGAAGTGTGTTATTGAATTTCTAGGACCCATTACGCCACCCACATGTAGGACTGGAGCACATTACATTATTACTTGCACAAACTATTTGACAAGGTGGGTAGAGGAAACACCTACAAAGGATTTTATAGTAGCCACAACAACAAGGTTTATATGGGAAAACATTATTAGTAGGTATGGTTATCCATTAAGCTTGAAAAGTGATAGAGGAACTCATTTCTTGAATGAGACAATAAGAATTATGTTAGTAGAGTTTATGGTAGCACACCATAAAACCACTCCTTATCACCCTCAAACTAATGGTACTGCATAATATTTCAACAATATTTTGGGATAGACTCTAACAAATATTTATGATGTTGGAAGAAAGGATTGGGATGATAAAGTGTCAGTTGTACTTTGGGCTTACATGACCACTTATAAAAGATTAAATAAGGCCACACCATTCCAGTTGGTGTTTAGCAAAGAGGTAGTACTACGAGTTCAATTCATGTTATCATCCCCGCATATTGTGCACGCATGAGGATTATATGATGAACAGTAGTTCAAACACGCATTGACAAACTAATGCAACTACATGAGCAGATTACCATTACATGTTAGATCTAGGAGACTGAGAAGGCGCGATAGAAGGCCTGACATGATAGGCACATTAAGAACAAGATATTTGTAATTGGTAAGATGGTCCTTCTCTATGACTCAAAGTTTGTGTGTCACCTAGGGAAATTGAAGGTGCATTGGTTGGGACATTTTGTAGTAACCAAGATAATCAAATCAGGTGCATGTCAATTGTAGGTGATGGGTGGCACCATGTTATGCTAGTTACTTCAATGGGAGTAGGTTGAATCCCTACTATAAATAATCTTCTTGGTGTTTGCAATAAGGAAGTATTGACACTTAGTTTAGGTTTCCCGTTTATGTTTTTATTTTTGGTCACTACTATTGTTTTGTTTTTTTCCCTTGTTTTGATGTAATAAGTGCACTTGCGCGCAAGAAGCAAATTACTAAATTTGATTTCATTTGTAGAGGACTGTGTGCATACTTTTAGTGTGGGGTGAACCAAGTTAAAATGTGTAAAAAAATACCTCGTTGATGATTTGAAGTAGAATAATATGTGTGCACAATGGTAGAAAGATGGTTTGTCAATTATAGGGTGTGCATGCAAGAAAATGGGGAAAAGGTGGCACATGAAATGATAAGGATGGTGATAGTAAGGGAATTACTCAAGATGAAGACCTCGCATGGAAAAGGGTCGTGAAGTATAACATAAGCTAGGAAGTTACATGCTGAACTACTTAGCATATGTCACGGTGGATTATGTACTATTGTGTGGAAAGCACACACGAGGAGGTTAGTGGCCTGAAAATAAGTAATCATGTTAGAAGGTTACGACTTCACCGTGTGGAAGAAAGAAATAGAAAACTACTGAGAAAAATTAGACATTGAAGAATTAAAGCTATTATACGGTGTTAGGTGGTGAGCAATAAATGTGGTAAAAATTTGAAAACTTATAAAAGGGCGTCGGGGTAACTTTATTTTCACCTTACCTTGTGAATAACTTGTGTGTTTTCAAGAGCGAATTTATGTGAAATCAAGCAAAGTTGAGTGGGAATAAAAAAATTGATTGACCCAGATCGAGAAAACATGTGGCCTTGTAGTGGAGCTCCTTTGAGTGAATTTGGAATATTAAGGGAGGGGTGGAGATATTTTCTAAGATATGGTTTGTAGAGTTTGCGAAAGTTAGGGTTTGCAGAGCTCTGTGGAGTCAAAATTAGCAAATTAGGGAACATAATTTATTGGAGTTTGTGAGGAAGCAAAGTATCTTGCATTGAAGGTTATTTCGAAAGTTTGGTATTAGAGCATGTAATGGAACCTAGGAAAGTAGAATCAGTATCACCCAAGGGAAAAGGAAAAGGAAAGGAGAAGGAGAAGCCCAAGGTTGAAGATGTGTAGAAGGAATGGTACTCAAAAATGTAGCGCCCAAATGGAGTACTCTTGGGAAAGGATTGGATTTCACATGTTCACAAGATGATATTCAGCGATTATAACCATCACTCATATTAAAATGTGTAGGAAATAAAAAGTGAGCTGATTTAAAGGAAAGATGAAAGGATGGCGGATGACAAGCCCATTTATGATGACAAGGGGTATCAAATTTTTAGAGCGCAGGAGTTCTTCAACTATACGATCTCCCATAAATTGGAAAACTTGAGTGACTATATTGATGGCTTATGTTGTGCATTCATGGATATTTTTTCTAATTTTTCGGAAGGATAATGCATCTTACCACACCATTAATTGGGAAATTTATTGGCTTTCAAAGCATAGAAATAGAGCTTTAAGTATACTTAGAGGATGATGATGAGGTAAAGAATACATCCACCATGATGAGTTACCAGAGTAAGGATGGAATGCCATTGATATCGCTAAGATTGATGATCTTGTTATCGTAAAGCCCATGTGGTTACTTAAAAATCGAACGGATAGGAAAGGTGGGGTCAAGTGAATAAGAGATGGCTTCATGTCAAAAAGAAGATATCTCGAAGGAATTGTATATAACCTTGTTGGGTTTATCGCATAGGAGATCATTGAGGATATGCGCGGGGATAAGATCACTTTTGGTAATGTATTACTATTAATTTTTTTCTCTAAAATTTTGGTGTCATATGGTCCGAATGAAATCATATGGGAGTTCCCCAAAGAAAACAGATCCCTATAAGAAGATTTGTTGACTACACTTGTGATAACATCAATAATGTGTACAAGGCTAGGGAGGATATTTTTTCTAATTTTTCGGAAGGATAATGCATCTTACCACACCATTAATTGGGAAATTTATTGGCTTTCAAAGCATAGAAATAGAGCTTTAAGTATACTTAGAGGATGATGATGAGGTAAAGAATACATCCACCATGATGAGTTACCAAAGTAAGGATGGAATGCCATTGATATCGCTAAGATTGATGATCTTGTTATCGAAAGCCCATGTGGTTACTTAAAAATCGAACAGAGATAGGAAAGGTGGGGTCAAGTGAATAAGAGATGGCTTCATGTCAAAAAGAAGATATCTCGAAGGAATTGTATATAACCTTGTTGGGTTTATCGCATAGGAGATCATTGAGGATATGCGCGGGGATAAGATCACTTTTGGTAATGTATTACTATTAATTTTTTTCTCTAAAATTTTGGTGTCGGATGGTCTCGAATGAAATCATATGGGAGTTCCCCAAAGAAAACAGATCCCTATAAGAAGATTTGTTGACTACACTTGTGATAACATCAATAATGTGTACAAGGCTAGGGAGGATAAATGGTATAGAAATATATGTGATGTATTTGGAGGAGAATGGCACATTCTAAGTGATTTGTCAACACGGTTGGAAGGAAAGGTAGAATTTATAGTCTATCAATACTTCTACATTGGAAGATTATTTTTAAAGGATGGGTCGAAAATTCCTTGGTGCAAGATACCATTTTATTTCGCATCACGATAATTTTAGACTACAAGTGAACAAATTATCTTAGGCACAAAACCAATATTTTATGCCAATAAGATAGATTATGAGTAAGACACCCTACATGAAGACATATGTTTATCCAAAGAAGAGTGCATATGAAGAGACATTAATATTAGATGATATCAATATGAATAAGAATGTTACTTTGGTAATTGCTAATTTAGAGGCACAAAATGTTTATATATATTTGAAACCAAGGATTGTTAATGAAAAATATGTTGAGGATGACTTGAAAATCCTTGAGGCACCCATGGGAAATAAAATGGTGGGACAAAAGAGAACTCGCAAGGATATTCCTCCTAATGAAGAATAATAGGATACTCATTCCGAGGATACTCCCGTTAAGAGCACAACTATGAAGAATACACAAGTGCACAAGGATTTTAAACCAAGTATGGGCACAAAATAGCCAGCCAAGAATAATTCTCTCATGAAGAAGAAACCAAAGGTAGTGTCTCAAATGCAGATCCATATTTACATAGGAAAATAAAACACAATTATATTATATCTCCACAATCAGTCATACACAATATATGGCTAATATATAGCCAAGCAAATAGCTAAAACTACATCCTATAATTTAGGAGTAAGTTACAAACAAAAAGCTATATACGTGAAGTTGTTTAAAACAACTTCACATATAATTCCAAGTAATTATTTGTTGTTTCTCAACAACTCATAATATAATGTTTACACTATAATAATATTCCCAACATACACCCCCTTAGTGTGAACATGGGGTGAAGTGTAGTTGAAACCAGAATCATATGCCTACGCATATTTTTAGGTCTGCATACTACTCCTCTCCTCTCGGACACCCAGCCTTCCCCTCCTATACAATCTGTTTCACCTTGATCGACACCTTCCACGCCACATCACAACACTTCAAGAGAACATATAGGAATACTCGCATGTACCAAGCAAACATACACAAACTGTTGCTCTTTATTCTGCACACCAGATAAAATAAACACACAACTGGAAATAAATATGTCACCACCACAAAATACGGCCTGTCGTTAGCTTGATGACGAGAGGATGCTACTTGTCCTCCATCCTCCTGTGCCTCCATCCTCAGTTTGGTTATTTTTAGAAGAGATAATCTTCATCGCTAGGGCAAGAAAGTTCTTCATCAGTTGCATAATCTTCCCAATCAGTTTCTTCTTCAACAATATAATCCTTTTGATCAATCTTATCATCCAGTAGATCTTGTGCCCGCTTTTTACAATTTAAAATGACATGCCCCACTTCTTTACAATAGTAACATTTGATTTGTCCCTTTGTAGGAATGTGCTTTGAATTGTACTTACCCTTCTTTGATGATGTACTAGCTTTATTGTGTACATATAAGACCTCTTCTTCTGGTTCTGAAGGTTCATTCTGATCAAGAAGAGTAGAAACTACTCCTTCTAAACCAATTTTAATCTTGCTCAAAGTAAAAACCATATGAGACATTTTTTTAGGCAAACTATTCAAAAGAATTGCTTTGGCATCATCATCTTTTACCTTCTCATTAATACCTGCAAGCTGATTGAGAAGAGAGCGGAACTTGCTGATGTGTTCTGCCATTTTTATACTTTCATCCATCTTTAACCCGTATAATTTTTGCTTCAGTGTTGTCTTTGCACTTTCTGCTTCAGATCCGAATAGCTTATTTAATGTCTCCCAGATTTCCTTTGCAGACTTTGTGAAGTCTACATGGTGCAAGTACGCTTTTGACAAACCGAGACCAATAGTTCCCAAGGCCTTTTGATCCTTGATATTCCACTTCGCAAGATCTGTTGGATTTGTTGGTGTTGTCACATTTGGTTTGACCACATCCCACAAATCTTTTTCAATCAAAGTCAGCTGCATTTGGATTCGCCAAGTGTGAAAATCACGTCCTTCGAATTTCTCAACGAGACTCAATTTCTCCATATTTTTTTAATCTTTTCCCTCACTTTGACGAGTGTCGGTTTCAACCGAAAATGCACCCTCTTACAAACACAATAATATGATGATACTTAAGACAACTTAGACAATTTAAAAAGTAATAAAAGAAAATTACTTTTTAAATATTATAAACAACATGACTTTTAATATAATAAATCTTGACCCAACTTTAATGACACTCAAGTAATATTTGATTACTTTCTAAATACCAATAATAACTATGGACCCAATCTATTAGCCACCTGATATCAATTTTCTATCTACGTGGATGTGGATTCTCAATTCAGAATGCAACGACCTTTCATCATTGAGTGACTGAATTTAATGCATGTAGAAAATAATGCAACCAAAAGAAAAACTCATACCCATATACAAATCAAAACCTTCTGAAGATGGATGCGCAGCTGTGAATAATGGAATGATCAGATGCCAATATAATATGGGAGTAGTATTCAGCCGAGATAAAACAGGGAGATCGTGTGCACGCCCATTACCACCAAAACTCATCAATTTCAACTGCTCGGTGGTCCATGAATCCAGATTTGTAGATCTGACAAAACTAATATGAACACCAAGATTCCAATGCATGGATGAACAATCAAGACAAATGAACACTTCGTATGTCACAGAATAACAACGCTCTATTGAATTGCAACGTGTGGCTGCGTGAGGTCTAATTATTTACATTTTTTTTTTTTTAACGTCATATTTCAATACAAAACTACTCACTCATCCAAAAATGATTTCAAAAACCATTTCTGGGTTTTGTTCCTCACATCTCTAGCTTTCCAGAACACTTGACAATTCTCAATTTCATTGAGAATTGAGAAAGTTACAAGTGTTTAACTAAAACGTGAATTCGTAAGGAATTACACGTCTTAAACCGCTCTGATGCCAAATGTAAATGCAGATCCAGATTTACATAGGAAAATAAAACACAATTATATTATATCTCCACAATCAGTCGTACACAATATATGGCTAATATATAGCCAAGCAAATAGCTAAAACTACATCCTATAATGTAGGAGTAGTTACAAACAAAAAGTTATATACGTGAAGTTGTTTAAAACAACTTCACATATAATTCTAGGTAATTATTTGTTGTTTCTCAACAACTCATAATATAATGTTTACACTATAATAATATTCCCAACAATGTCTAGTGAACACACAGAGGATACTGGTAGTGATGAAGAAAATTCCATGAGAAATGAGGAAGGGCGGTATTATAGAAGTACACATTGGTTCATGAAAAAGAGGATTTGGGTATGGAGGAGTGCAATGTCCATCATGAGGAGATACCAAGTATGTGAAAAAGATGTATGAGGGTATGAAGTGACAAGTTCTCAAAATTTTGAGGAGAGGAAAAATCCTACTGGAAAGTATGGAGATGAGAACATGATTGAGCTAGAAGTTGAGCGCCATATTGAGCATGAGGTAGAGTGCATTTTGGAGTAAATATTTGAAAACAAAGTGGAGTGCAAGGAGGAAGAATAAAATAATATGGGTGAAGAGTAATTAGGAGGCTCATAGTACCCCCTTGTGCTTAGTTTTATTAAAGGGACCCATGGGAAGAACAGGAAGCCAAGGCACACACCCCAAGGCCCTATGATGCAATATGATGATGATCCTAATAAAATTTTGTGTGCAAGATGCTAGAGTATAGTGGCCACAAAGGATCTCTTATAATTTTAATTCTTTGAGAAAGAAGAAGCATTTTTTTGCATAAGGAAGATGCTCTCTTGGGTGTTTCAATCACACATGGAAGATCTAGAGTTTGAGGTTAGCACGTAATCACTAACCGAGACCTGACTTAATTCTACACTAAGGGAAGCATACCTGATAGTTGATGCACATGAGTTAATAGATGAACAAGCGTATAATGTGCTTAACAAATTATTAGCGAAGTAGGGGTAAGAATTTTTTTAAGGACTATAGAATACAGAATATGCACACAGAAATGGAGGAGAAGGATAAGGAAATAAGAGAGAGGGATAAAGAGGTCAAGAACAAAGATTGGTAAATCAAAAAGATGAAACAAGAGCTAAGAGAAGAATAGGGACGGACATGCGCAACATATAACAAGGCGGAATGTATTGTAGATGCTATAACACTCACGCACTCGATATTGTTGACCAATTATATTCTTCTTATAAGACCGCATTGCATTTTCTAGAGGACTTGGCATGAATTATTACACATGAAAAGAGAACTCTTGCAATAGAATATGCAGAAGAAGTATTGGCCCGACAGAAGAAGGAAGATAGAGAAAAGATAAAGGAACATCTATCACAATATCAGGTGTTGGTGGCTGAAGTGAAAGAAGCCACGTGCGTGGTGGAATTCATATTTGATAGTTGTCAAGATTTTGATCAAGTGGTGAGCACATTGGTGATCAATGATGAGGCTGAATTAAAAGAAATGTAGGCCAACATGAAGAGCAACAAGGTTAAGAGGGAATTAATGTTGGCAAAAGGTAGAAAGAAGATTGGCTTGACTACCTAAATGAAGACCACATTCAAAGAGATACTAAAGGAACTCTTTCATTAGGTAATGCACAAGATGGATCCATTAGAAGATACAAGTGCACAATTGGAAAAAAATTTAGAACTGAATGGGAAAATTGATGACTTGACACCCGATCAAGTACTTGATATTTTGGATGTTACTCCGCTTAAACCCAAAAATTATTTGGAGGGATGTGGAGAGTTAGATAAAAATTTGGATAGATAATTCCCATAATTTCTTCCTCAAAAGGCACAATCGTAGATTTCCTAATTTTTTACGCATGCCATATTATTTATTCTTTCATTCATGATAAATATTCTTTATTTCTTTGTATAGAATTTATTGGTTTGTGTTGCCGAGGACAGATAACATACCTATTGTGGGGTAATTTTGGTCACCATAATTTACTAAGTACCTAGGTGAAACAATACTTACGTGTAGGGATGCGAACACGCAAGAGGAGTTGGATAACATATAGGAGGGTGTATGTGGGAATGAACAAGGTTGCACACGGGACTACGTATACATGCATAATGAGCAAGTACTTAGCCATTTTCCAGAGCAAAGCTAAAATTAGACTTCGAGTGTTCACCATGCAAAAGATAAAAGGAGGCTACCTTGGCAAGCAAGAAATGGATATTTTTTGAAAAAGCACATGTATGGGTTTTGTTATTAATAGGATTAAAGAATAATATTATTAGACAATCTATTATTAGCAAAGTGTCTTGTAAAACATGCATGGATATTTGGAGCACACCTATTATTAGGAGGTGCATGGGCGGTGAAGGGAAAGTCCCTACCCCTATATATATTTGATGTTAGTCCTTGTTAGAGACACCGTGATAGTTTTTATAGTTACTATATGTTATTGTTATGTTGCTCTCGTATATCTTGGTGTGCATGGCTCTGTGTCTCATAGATTATGTATTAGCTTCTTTTTATGTAGTTGTTTTTGAAGATAAATGGATTACTGTGGATGGATTATGATCATTGATATGTTTAATTATGGGGAATTCATGGTGCAATTGATATTGGTTATTTTATGAAATGTTATGTTTCCTTATTACATGTGTTTCCAAAGTGAATTTATGCAATGGTTTAGTATGTTTGACTAATTCCTTGGACAATTATCATTATGATTATGCATGTTAACATTCTTGTAAACACAATGCAAAGGAGGGACCTAGTAGTTGTAAATTTAGGTGAGAATTCAGTCATGTTTAATTAACTTCCAACGCACATAGCACCCTAGTGGAAAATAAATACTACATTAGTCGAGGCATGTTCATAAAGTGAGTGACGTCCACATATAGTTGTCATTGCATAGTCTTTCTCTAGTAGCCATCCGAGTTGTCCAATTGGTGTTAGACCTACCGAATATCACATTACACAATGGATGTATTATTACTATTTTACTATAAATATGTTTTCTTATTAACACATTATTGACATTGTATGCATTTTTTTATTAAGTTTCTATTAGATTATAAAGTTAATAGTTTACTTTATTTAAAATTTTACACATAGAAATATTATTTTCATCTTAAAATTTTACAAGTGGAAATATGAATTTCATCTTCCATAAAATCATCTACATGCAAACTCAAACTATCCCAAAAATTATGAGTGGAACAACCTCCTGAGCGTGTGATAAAAATATTCAACTCCATTCTTCACAACCAAATGAAAGTTTCGTGTGAATCCATGTAGTCAAATTTGTAACTCGTATTGTGTATTTGTGTATATATGCATTTTATTTGGGGACTATTTCACTTTACCTTGTATTTAGTGCTCAAATTTTTAACCCTATAGTATTGGACTCATAACCAAATTGACATGTAAACCCACCATATCATTCCCTACACCATTTTGTGTTATATTGGTTGTGTGTGCTATTATAGACACCTAAATTTGGTCACATTCCCCTTAGCCCCTGATCGGATAACCAACTTAAACATGGGCACCTAACCATGGCCCCTTTCACCCCACATTAATATTAATTTAATTATTTTAATTAAATTAATCCTCATCCTCACAACTTTCATTATTTAATTGTCTTAATTGACCTAGTTCCCACCTCACCTAGACACCTCACCCAGCCATCTCACCCTAGACCTATTCTTGGCATGTTCCCATAACTAACTACAACTAAGTCTTACTTGCCTTAATGAGCTAAGATTTGGTCTAACCCTAAAATAACATGCCTAAGATTTCTCTAACCACATTCCTGCTCATTAGAAGGGAAGCTTCTATTCTAATCCACGACAACAAACCAACTTGGCCCAAGAAATTAGAAAGATCTGCCCATTTTAGTAAACCTAGGGAATCCTGCCTTAACCAACACCGGTCAGACCTAAACCAATGTTGGTCAAGACAAAACCATCGTCGGTTACCATTTATTCACCTTAGCAACCTTGTTTGAGAGGTTGGCACATTCTAGACTAGAGGAGAGAGATCAAAGCTGCATGCAAGTAGAACCAACATCCTTTCACACATCCAGACATTCATAGCTAGCACTAGGACAAATCCAGAAGCATTGCACTCATAGAAGCATTCCAGATTCACTGCTATGGTACCAAATACCATCCTTTTGATCAACTACCATTACCATTTAGCCATCTATTCTACATCATAGTAAGTGTATCCCTAACCAACATTGTTATTTCAGTTAGTAGATTTTGTTACTCTTGTTATTAATCTACACTTTGCATGCTCATTCTTCTATCCCTTACCAACCTGTAACCCAACCATTTCCTTACCCACACCGCCAAATCACCCATCCTTGCCTATTGTTCATCCTTAATACACCTGATACTTCTATAAACCTCCTTATCCACCCTACCATCTCTATCAAATCCTAGATCAAACCTTGCAATCAGATCTCTTTGAGTTTCATACACCCCGACCTTACCGACGCCGGTTACCCATAACCGTCATTAGTTCTACATAAACCGTCACCAGTCATACCAGATTGACATCGATCTCTATGTTTTATACCCTACCTAAGAATAAAGCCAAACAACCTCCTACCAATTGACCTAAACAACCTAGAATCAAACCCTGACCAGTCCCAATACCTTGACAATCACCTCATCCTTTAGATCCAACTATAGCCTTAGTTGTGATTGGATTTGCTTATTGTACTTGAATGAGATACCTAAATCATATCAACTACAGTAAGACTTTACTTATTTCTCGCATTAATTTGTTTTAAACAGTGGATTGACAGCCATCTAGGAAGTATCACACTTCCCAAAACTAGCATACGCTAGGTAGTCCACTGTCATATATCATTTAACTTCTCTTTTGTGGTCTTGTTTTCTATTATAGGTAGTTCCTCCTAGCCAAAAGGAAGCTCTCACAATTGGCATTGGGTCAAGAAGTCAGAACACACGCATCAACCTCCAACCAACCCATTTAACAAGTATTCCTCCTATCCCATAACCCTATCTGTTTCATCATTCAAAAATGTAAAGAAAATGGTGAAACAATTATATTAGTTGGACTTTATATTGAGACTTGAATCCCATGCTTAGCAACATAATAATGATTCAACTAGAAATGAATGAATTAAAAATTCCATAGATGAATTCAATGTTATTCCCAAGGAGCATGCCTCTGTTCAAGGTTCGATATAGGCTTTCTCTATAATCAAATTCGTTTACATTTTATGTGTATATTTTCTCTTTTTGGGTTAAAGATTAAGTATATTAAATTTTTAAAATAGATTACAACTATGTAAATCCTCATGATGAATACAAAAACCATGACATTGAGAGAAACATAGAAAAATATCTCTCAATTCAGAGAAAAAAATGGAAGAACATTACAGAGTCACCAAACCAGACAAAGAAGAACATAAAGAGACAAAACAAATCAAAGATTTAGAGATAAAACACAATCACTTCATAACAACAATGCAATTTTTGTGCCTCTTAAATTGTAGAAGGTTCTTGCACAAATTCTACAATATTCATAATGGTTTTCAAGCCAAGATACATAGGATAAATGAATAAGGTTATCGTTATATTATGCAACACATTAAGTACCATGATTAACGTATATGCATCCTAAAAATTATATAGATGATGTTACTTTTGTATTGATCAATATTTTCAATATGACATTAGAATGTTATATAAAACTTTTAAAACTTCTTAATTTCTTAAATTTTTACCTTATTACAAAGAAATATCTTATATATCAAAAAGATTTGAAATTTTCAATCAATTATTTAAAAATTTAGATGTGGTATTTGGCTACATCCCCAAACACAACTAACTTGTCATCATCATTTGTGCATGTAATTCCTAATACAGGTACCAAGCAATAGGAAATTCAACATTTCCTACATGATTCATACCATGGCTCTCCCTTCTCTTTTACATGGTCAGAACTTGGTCTTTCACCTATAAATGAATACAACACTGAAGCATTTTTTATGGTGTTTCCAATGTTGTTTCCCACAAAGAAATCCATGTTTAAAAAACCACACCTTAGGGAAGTCTAAATTCATCAACACACAATGCATTTGATTCGCTACTATGATGGCCGCTTTGGGAGCCACCCAAGATTCAAGTATTTTTTCTTAACCTCATTATGTGCCACCGAAGCCAGGCTACAACTATTGTTTTCATGAAACAAGATATCGAACATGTTATTCTTACAAATATAAGGGATCTCTACCAATAAATTCTTTTGAAACTCTAACTGATATCCTCCTAGAAAGTTTGATGTGGCTTGGATACACTCTTTATGGAAAGAGTTCTTTTTGTTCTAAAAGTATAAGTGAGGTTTCTAAAATGATTGAACAACTAGCCCCCTCTACATTTTTCTTTACTCTAAGTGCAACTCACACCAAGTGGCTAGACCTACATAGTGGTATGCCTCATACCACCCTTGATGTTCCTTGTGGTGTGCAAAATGGACTAACCATAACATTATTTTTAACCCTTGAATCATGTTTCTACATACTTATAAAAGAGATTCACAATATTTCGTGAAGTTTGAAACACACCTTGGGGTACATGACTATTGATACATGTAAGCCTTATTTCCCTTCTTTTTTGTGTTTACTCAATTACAAACCTAAATATATGGTCTTCCTTCCTCTTTCATGTATAAGTGGAAACATCAAGGTTGTGCACATGTGCATAGATTCGTGTGGCTTCCAAATTCCCAAATGTATAGACATTAAACTAGAACGATGTATTTGTTGTTGACACAACAAAAAAATATGTTTACCCATTCATTTCTACATGGAATCCTTAACACTTGGCCTACCAAACAAAATATATTCAACAGTTCATTGAAGATAGTCCATTCCTATTAAACACATCACAAATAATGGCTATCAATCCTATTGCATACTTGGAAGAATTTTGTAATCATGTTTAGAAATTCACCATTTTATTATAACAAACATACATTTGACAAACAACAAGGTTGCAATGTCGATACAAATCACCATAAGACTATATGCAATCACAAACATATCTTCTTATTGAGGATAGTGAAAATGTCAAGTATCTACTAGCCGAGAACAAAAAATACTCGACATCCAAAACCAATCCTTGTTATCCATATAAAGAGGTAGTGTTAACTATTATCCCGTGCTTTCTTGGCATAAAGTTCTAGAATATATTTCAAAATATGCTTCAAAGGCAATGCAACAATTTAAAACCTACCATCAACTACTCTCTAGGATTTTTCCATCTCGAAACCCTTATCATCCTGCATATATTGCACTATAAAAAATGTTTACCGATAGTGGTGTTGAGCATGAGATGAGTTATTGGAAACATTTCACGTGTTACAAAAATTACCTCTTATTCTTTCGAAGTTCTTTAATTTCCTTCAATGTAGGGAAAAATTTCATGCAATGTGTTACTGAAACATATGGCCAAAGTAATGATACATATAAATTCTACATGCCATCAAATATGAAATCTATATCACTTATTGAGACTATCTATTCTTGGTCATACAACAAACAATGTGCTAGGGACAAATGGAAACAATGCCCTATGCCTAGAATTGTACATTTGACCCCCTGATTTTATCAAATTACCACTCCAAAATCCAATTCTTATGAAATTTTTTGTTCAAGTGAACTCTTTATATACAAGATATTTCACAAAATTTATTTAAACAGAGAACACAATGGAGTTAATCATTTATAATTGGGAGGTTTTGTGGAACAATTATCAACCTTAGCATGTCCTTCATTTGTCTACATCAACCAACTCAACTTCTGCAAGAAATATGAAGATGAAGATGGAAAGGTGGGATCCTCTATTCTAATATATGAATGTAAGATTCTATCCCAACTCCATCTTGGAAATCCCATGGCCTTTGATATCCTTGACATGTTGGGACACGTAAAATTGATATACATAATGATGGGTGTCATTATTCACTTAATTTAATCAACTTTTTGTTGATGGCATATTCAAACTAGGGGTGTGTCTGAAGCTATATGCAACAAGAATAATCTTAGTGATCTAGTAATTGACTTTAGGTTTCTTTTTGTTTATTTTTTTATGAGGGTTTTTGCAATGTCTTAAGAAATTCTTGGCCAAAACCTTTATTGAAATCACACTAAGAAAACTTACTAAAAAAACAATCTTTGCAGAAATGAATTGTTGGAAATAAACACACATTTGCATAATGAAATAGATTGTTAAAATAAAACACATTACGAAATAAACACACAATTGAGAACTCTTGGAAAATGATTTCAAAGAAATAAGAACTTAATCTAGAACACCTGTAGGGACATGTCTACAACAAATTTCAACTTAAGGAATTGAAAGCATTTACAAATATAACAGATCTACACTATTTGCTTTAAAAATGAGGATCCTGGTTCTTGGAGGAGTGGGCCCTTGCTCTGCCTCAAAACAAGATTGGACAACTTAATTTTCTCTCAAAATAGAAATGGCTATTTTATTGATAAAATGTTCTACATTACAAAAAGGCGTACTGGTTCTTTCTATCCCTCTGTCTAATCCTTTGTGTATCGATCTATATCTATTTTTCCTATCTCTAATCTATCTATAGGTTTGTATGTATATACTTCTTCCAGGGGTGCATTTATGGCCGTAACTATTCCATTGATATGATGGAATTGAATCGTGCCCAGAATAGATGTTGAATTGGAACATGGCTGGACGTATAGCTATGTGATAATTATCCTGGATCTGTGAGTATGGAGAGTCGGAAGTCTTCTAATCTGCTCTTGATTGATAGGATCATTGATTTGACAAATCACCGGCCATTTGGAATAGATTCTTATTAGTTTTAGAACTTTAGAAGAGTTTTGAAACTAAAGGAAATTGTTCCAGGTCTAACCGAGAGAGTTTCGGAGCTATCTGCAGGAGTTTGAAACTAATTCTGATAATTTTGGAACTAAGTACTAGAGTTCGGAACTAAGTCCAAAAGTTATGGAACTAAGTGAAAAACTTGTAACTACGTGGTGGAGTTCGAAACTAACCCGTATTGATGCTTCCAAAAACATGTTATCCGCTCTTCATATTTATTTTGTAACACCCACAAAATGACGTTCTAGGAACACGCTGAAATCTTAAACACTTATCTTGAAAGTTGTGACTAATGATTTTTTATTTAAATTTATAAGATTACAAGGGTGTATATCCCTAGGGTACATTAAATTCACTTACACCAATATTCTCAACCCTATGACTAGGGAACCAGGTCAAGACAAAAGATTAAGTATTTCTAATTTATCTCTAATTCAATTAATTAACATTCAACAAGGAAGGTACCATAATTTACTTTTCTTGGTTAAATTCTTTCTTCTCTTTAATCAATGATTAATCCCAACATGGTCAACCTTATACTTAGTCATTTTGTTTCATTATCCTATTAGCTTTAATATCCCACATTTCATTAATTTACTAAAACATACTAGGAGCTAGGAAAAATACTTGCACACTAAGGTAATTAAATGGCCCCATTCATTCATCTACACATACCTTTAATTTTAATTAAAACATCTATAAAATATATTCCTACCAAACAAAAGTAGGGTTGATCCTCAACCCTTGGATCAAACCAATCTTGGCCATTAGATCCTAGGGTTCCAAACTAACCCTAAAAATCCTTATGAATTCTTATTAAAACCTTTCCTTTATTCTATTCTTCTCATTTGGTCTATTTTCTTTTTGTTTGATTTGTAGGTTGGGACGAAGGAAGCCATGGGAGCAAGAGAGGAAGAACTATGGAGGATTTTCTTCAAGATCAAGTTTAGATTTGTTTAGATTGTATTTTTATTGTTGTAATCTATTTCATTCAAGGATTGAAGGAGGTTTTCCTTTCCAAACTAGTTTTATTTCAAGCCATTTGTATTTGGGGTTCTCTATTTGGGGAAAACCCTACCCCCATTAATATAAATGAAAAAGAGTGATTTTAATTTACCATTTGAAGATTTTATTGCTTAAAACCATGAGATTTTTCATTGTTTGATTGTTGGTAGTTTATTAGATAATTTTACAAACTTAAAATTTAGTATAAACTAGTTAAAAACTTGCACAAGCGTAGATCCGAGAAGTTTTTCCGTAAGTGACAGAATCACCGCGCAGAGCAGGCTAGTGGTCTAGGACCGCCACCCAACACCTGGTGGCAAACCATGAACCTCCACCTTATGGAGTGGCGGTTCTAAGACCACCACATTTCCTAAGCGGTGGTTACGAGACCGCCGCTCTGCACAGGGTAGTGGTCACGTTCCTTAGGAACAAAACCATCAAACCCAAGATTTTTCAAAAAAAAAGTTACTAAAGTGTTCTAAAATTCATTCTGAGCTAAATTTTATATGCCTAAAGTCTCTAGTTGTAAGATTTAATTCCATCTATTCATTTCATAGTTAAAATTACTCATTTTTAAAGCATTTCTTGTTCAATAGAAGCAACAACAATGAATCATTTTGTTCAACTAATTTTCTTTCAATTCCTAGAGTAAAAAGATCTAAAACTACTTCTAGTATTGTTATTTTTCCTTACCACAAAAATGCAACATTTCAATTATAACAACATACTTCAAAATTTGTAGTTCTTTTCCATTTTCATTACAACTTCTTAGCTCAAACAACTACTAACAACTTAACTCTACATACAAGTTTACTAAGCATGCATGTTTTTACATATTACAACTTCTATATTTCTTCTTTCACATATTCAATAAAACAACTACAACAATGAAGGTAAACTTCCTTTCTCACAATACAACTTTCAACTAAAATTTTACACAATATTTCTCATTTGATTCTTTTCCTTCCATACAATAATTTAATGAGAAGGGAGTTTTACAACTTTTTAATGAATTTTTCAAATAATGTTACAACTTACAAAGCTACATCTCCTTTAAACAAAATACAATATTACAAATCTTCCACCTTGAGTGGTAATAACAATGAGCCTTCTCACAAGGAGGGATTTCTCAAGACACCAACAAGAGCTCAAGCTTCACATCACCAACAAGAGAGCTCCACCACACTTTCATTTGATCCACAACAAAAAAAGGGGGGAGAGGAAACACTCTCCACCCAACCAAGAATTCCAATGAGGAGGAGAAGCCATCCTCCTCATTGCCCCCGAGCCCCAACCACATTGCAATGAAAGGTGGATCCAACTCATGGCAACAAACAAGCTTCCACAACACAAACCAAGTATTTCACAACCATTCCAAACACAACCAAATTCAACTACAAACACAAGAAGGAAAGCAACAAAAATATACAAGGCTTCTAAATAAAAGCCAAAGGAGCAAGAACCTATGGGGAGGTCACTTATGCCTCCCAATGGGAAATGAGTGCCCACCTTAAAAACCTCCAATAAACATCTCAAACCCCTACACACTCTTATGCCTCCCTCAAGAACCTCTTATGCCTCCCCATTCTCTTATGCCTCCCTACAATCTCTTATGGCTCCCTCAACAAAATAACCAAGTAAGAAATGCAAGAAATTTCTTGTCCAAGGTGGGGCACTCAACCCAAAATCCCTCCAAAGCATGAAATAAACTCTTATGCCTCCCTACATGAAATCTCCCCATAGTCCCCTCCTACACCACACTTAGGCAATCTACCCAAGCACCCAACAAGCATTCCAAAACACTCAAAACAAGCACATATGCATAAAAATAAAAGAAAACATTTAGCAAGAGTTAAGCTCCTACCTTTCCATGGTAGAGCTTGATCCAAGAGTCATTCTCCAAGCTTCTTCCAACCCAAGAAATCACCAACAAGCTCTCACAAAGAACCAAAGCACTCCCAAAATCCTCTAACTCCAAAATGCAAGAGCACAAAAGAATGAAGTAACCCCAATCAAGCAAAAGAACTTGATTAAATAGAAAAGGGAGAGAGGAGGGTGAGGTGGCTCCATGTAGGATGCCACATCACTCATCCTCAACTCCACCTCAAAATTCAAACTTCAAACTCCAAAGCACAATTAATAAGTGGGTGAAGAAATGACATATTACTTGCACACACAATCCAAGCCCACACCTCCTAAGGACAAAATTAATTACAAGAAATAAAGTGCAATAATATTTTACCTTTTTGTCTTCCCAAAACACCTAATGGGGTCTAATTTTGACCCCCAACCCATAGGTAGGGTTGGCATAGCAATTTAAGAGGTGTGGGACAAGTTTGACTTGTCCCACAAGCTTCCAAAATTGGCCTCTAAGGCCAAATTCGAATTTCCATGAAGGGGTAGAGTGTACAACACTCAAGATCCCCAAGCACTCAACTTATCAACACAAAATCCAAGAGAAATCTAGTCTAATAAATGAATTCCTTTGGTCACATCTATAATTAGTTTAGGACAAGATTAATTTAGCTTTAATTAAGACACTACAACCCATTAATAATAAAGGGTAAAATACATACCCCAAATTCCAAATAATTAATACAATGAATTACATCACTAAAATCACATACTAACATCAATTAAAGGAAAATAAATAAAAAGATAAACATAACCCCTTGGTCACAATTTCCCCCTAACAATAATTCAAACACACACACAAATACATGTTGCCATGGTGACCCTTGTTGAATTCACCTAGAATTCCAATGTGGTTGGTCTCCAATCCCCCATAGTTTTTCGTGATATGTTTTCTGCAAAACACACAATACCCCTCTGGCCTCATGGCCATATTAACGATGTCGAAGTAATAAAACACTTACATCTAACTATCAATTTCAAACATCAAAATCATAACTACTATTGCTAAGACCAAGTAATTTAACAATTATTCCCATTTTCAACATTTGATTCTACTCATACATCAGTTTGCAACTAAGATCAAAGACCAACTGGATCATCAGATTAAAGCAATACTTTCACTCATTCACAATTTCACCAATCTCAATATCAATTAAATCACAAAAATAACTTTGAACATCATAATAAAAACCAATTACGAAAATGATTTGAAATATCAACATATATTTATCTTGACAACACATCATTTTCTTCCATACTGAATGTCTATCAAAAGTTAATAGTTCGGTTACAATAACGTCTATCCTTCAATTTCCCTAACACAATGTGTAAATGTTGTTTTTCTATTAACATCTGTTGGTAATAAAGCACAATAGTGTCTATGTGTCTAGTCACAGAGATAAACCAAATACAACAAAACAATATCGAAGAGTAATGCTATCACAATCAAATTATGACAATGCAACCATTCTAGCTAATTGTTTTATCCTTAAAATTCCATCAAGGTCCACAGTATGACATATAGTTAAAATAATAATAATCAAAACACAATGGAGTCATGATGCCCCACACAACTTATTAGTATGCTAATTAGAATAAAGCAGCAAGGTTTACGATTATAACAATTTGGAAAAGATAATCATGTTTCATTTAGTGTTGAAGAGAAGTGGGCATTACATCCCCCTCCTCTTAGATTTGACTTCCTCTCGGAAGTCACGGAGAAAGAGTTAGGAAACAAAGAAAAAGAAATAGAATCACATCCTTTGTGGAATTCCTTTGCTTCAACAAGTGTGGGTCTACAGAACTCAAGTTTGGTTCAATGCAATTTAACAAGAAGAAGGGAGATTGAAAAGGGTGAGTTCTAAACTTTCTTTAGTAAGGTTGCAAACATATAATTCTATAGAGTAAACTCTACGTGGTCAACCAAGTTCCAACATATAACATCAAAACATTAAATGGTCAAAGGAGTCTCAAAATAACCACCAAGAAAAGGAATAACCGAGGAGAATTTCGTGAACTCAAAATGACCATATAGTCTCCCATGGATCCCACATACTACAACAACACAAGTTAAGGCTTACACTAAGGTTAAGTTACACTTTCAAAGTTCATTATTTAGACAAGGCTAGCACATATCAACCATGACTATCAATTTATATGAGAAAACATGTCTACTCAAAGGTCTCACAATTTTGAGATCACACAAGATGAGGTTTAACAACAAGGAAGGACACTTAAGTTAGCCAACACATTTATGATCAAAAACTATTCATGGGAAGCACTTCTATAACCCAAGAGGGTACAAATAAAATTTTCATGGAAATACTAAGGAAAACATGACCTTTACGGTTTTATATAACTTGATTTTACATTCAAGAACGAACACACAACACTAACCTAATTTAGAAATGTCAAACATTTAGAAGGAATTTACACTAGAACTAACATATCAATCCAATAGGCACCACTCACTCTACACAACACAAAGGGATTTATTTATCTTAAACCCTTGCTCAAGTTTAGAAATAGCCATAAGAGAGCACATGCATAAGTCATAACACCAAAGAGAACTCAAGGGAGCTAGAAATCAAAACAAGTAATGAGAGGGGGTCCAACTGTAGTCCAGAAGTGCATCATACCAAAAGTGAATAAAAACCTTACAGAAACAACTTGCACTTCCCTTCCCAATGGCAAAAGGGAAACAACCACAAGGTGACTTAAGCAAAAAGAAGAAAGAGTATTTCTCAAAGTTATCTCATATCCTTAACATATGTTTCCTTAAAAAAAAAAATTACAATAACCTATGTCACCAAGGACCAAATCAACACACAAGGAGGTTGTTTTCTTAAAAACAAGAGATAAGACCCAATCCTAAAGGCCACAACTCACACTCGTCGAGATATGAGGAAAAAAGGTTACGACAGAACCAAAATCCTACAAGGGAAAGGCACATACATCCATGAACAAGGGAGTACTACACAATTTGAACACATCACTATCAACAAGGTGTTTCACAATTTCGGGTAGGTGGCAGAACTAAAGGTTCAACTAAACATTGCACTTCACACACATAAATCTTAGTTGTTTTATAAATTGACTTATTAAGTCCAAAGTTATAGTTTGCTTGTTAAACACAATCCTTACAAGTTTTCTTGATTAAAACTTCCTTTTATTATGACATCACAAGTTTGTGTTATAAAGAGCACCACTAAGGTGGCATGATATCTCGCCATTCTGAATAGGTGGAAACAACATTTATTTTACTTCTAAGGAAGGTAAAATGAGAAAAATTTCCTTTTTATTTTCTTTCCACATAGTTTGATTTCTTTTATTAATCTACCAAGATTATATCAAGAAAACATTTCCTTTTTCCTAATGTTCTATTTTATTTATTTACTTTTGTCTCAAAATCCAAGTTCCTCAATTAGGGTCTCGTTATGATCAATTAATCATTTTACCAAATATATTTTAATGAGAAGGAAGAGGCAACCAAATCACATTATTACTTTCATGGGAGAGAGAGATGAATCAACACATCACATTTTTAATTCTATAGGAACAAGAGGCATTCAACATAGCAAACACATCATTAATTTTGTAAGAACTAGGAATCTATCATTCAACATGTACCACACCAATATTTCAAGGGTTTACCAAATAATTACAAGCATCATTAAACATTTCTAGTGGGTCTCTACAAATTTCAAATGAAGTTACAAGGAAGACTCATTAAAGAGGCATATTTACTTTTACAAATTTATGAGGTTTAACAATGTTTGTTGTTTAGGTTCAAACATTTTACTTGCATAATAAGACAAGAAATTTTTCAAATCAACACCCATATTTCCACAAGATACTACCAGCCAAGCAACAAGATGACTATGCAAATTTTACTCCAAGGACACCACATTCCATTAGAAAACATCAAATACAAGAGAACAATCAATTAATCTATCCAAACATGGACTCTACGACCAAGAGTTATAGTTTTAAAAGAAGAAGCACAAGATAAGCACCACCGAGATTAAAATATTAAGATCTACCAAACTAACATCTCTAAGAGCAAGGTTCAAAAGACCCAACAACATCCATAAGTGTCTCCACGTAATCCAAAGATTAATAGGTCATAAGGTTTTACTCATAACAATCTAAAGGGTTAAGACAAGGGTAACCTTATTCATAGGTCAATGAGATCAAGACAAGCACACTTAATTAAACACACTTCCCGAATGGGCTTAAATCTAACCATAGCTACCAAAATACATACAATCCACAAGTCAATACTTTCTATAAAGAAACAAGGAAACCATGATAAAACTTAGCATGCCATCATGGAACATCACTACCAAACAAACACTTATCAGTAAAATATATAGTCAACCAAGATTCAATCCGATCCTAACACAATCCATAAGCCCATAACCAAACACATCTACTCTGATGAGGATGAAAGCTCTTACCAGGTTGTAAGAGAATCACCACCACAACTATCAAACTACCAACAACCACACTACACCATGAACTCTCTCTCTCTAGAAGACTTGAGTAATGAAAGAGTTACTCCAAGATCCTAGGCACACTTAGGTTTCCATCATTCCAAAACCAAGGCATAACTTAAGGCACCTAAGAAGACATTCAAGGCACCTAGGGTGTACCCCCATATGATGGAATGTCACAAAAAAAACAACGTAGAACCAACTCAACAACATGCAAGAAAGAGTCACGTAACATTTAGCTAAGTAGCCAATAGATAAATGAGCTCGAGTCACCAGTCAAAGTAAAATCCAAGAAATATTGGCAATCAAGGAAAGTGGCTAAGTAGCCGCATTGCAATGTCTGAAAATTCTTGCACAAAAAATATAAATAACTAAAAGAGTCTTAGAGCTTCTCAATCCAATCATAAAATAAGGTGTTGGTCCTTGATAAAATAACACAAGTTTATGAATATAAAAATATAAGTCCACATCACAGTCACTTTGCAACCCTTCATGGCCACTAATAGGGGTACTATACCTCGAGCTCAGTTATAAGAATGCATACGCAAGGCTGGATCAAAAGTGACACCAAGACCTAATATTCATTTACTCATACGGGATTAAGTCACCAAAGTGGCAACCCAAACTAACTCATCCAACCACTTGAAGGAAAGAGGGGAACTTTAGATGACTAAAAACTTCTATTTTACTCTTTCGACCCCTAAGACACAACCAAAAACAAACCACAAGACTCACACCATACAATTTATCATTCCAACAAGGAAGATTCTCAAAGGGTTTATCACATCATACGACTAAAGAAAAAGTGAGTACTCATCAACATCATCTTTCAAAGGAAAACAAGTTCTTGTTACATCAGAATTTCGTAAGAATATCCATTTAATTTTAACATTTTTAGTTATCTAGGTTTGACAAAATGCCACTAGGTGAGTTCAACAATTTGAACAATTTTATTATTATTTTAATCATGGAGGTTCAAGTCTTGCTAACTAGTTTCTATTTTCAATGTCAACCCAGGGTCCAAGCATTGAACCTCACTCTGATACCAAGTGTAACACCCATAAAAACAATGTTCTATGAACACGTTGAAACCTTAAACACTTATCTCGAAAGTTGTGACTAATTTTTTTTTTTAAAGTTATAAGATTACAAGGGTGTCAACCCCTAGGGTACATTAAATTCACTTACACCAATATTCTCAACCTTATGATTGGGGAACCAGGTCTAGTTCAAAGATTAAATATTTCTAATTTATCTCTAATTCAATTAATTAACATTCAACTAGGAAGGTACCATAATTTACTTTGCTTGGTTAAATTCTTTCTTCTCTTTAATCAATGATTAATCCCAACATGGTCAACCTTATACTTAGTCATTTTGTTTCATTATCCTATTAGCTTTAATATCCCACATTTCATTAATTTACTAAAACATACTAGGACTAGGAAAAATACTTGCACACTAAGGTAATTAAATGGCCCCATTCATTCATCTACACATACCTTTATTTTTAATTAAAACATTTATAAAAATATATTATCCTACCAAACAAAAGTAGGGTTGATCCTCAACCCTTGGATCAAACCAATCTTGGCCATTAGATCCTAGGGTTCCAAACTAACCCTAAAAATCCTTATGAATTCTTATTAAAACCTTTCCTTTATTCTATTCTTCTCATTTGGTCTATTTTATTTTGTTTGATTTGCAGGTTGGAGCAAAGGAAGCCATGGGAGCAAGAGAGGAAGAACTATGGAGGATTTTCTTCAAGATCAAGTTTAGATTTGTTTAGATGGTAGTTTATTATTGTAATCTATTTCATTCAAGGATTAAAGGAGGTTTTCCTTTCCAAACTGGTTTTATTTCAATCCATTTGTATATTTGGGTTCTTTATTTAGGGAAAACCCTACCCCATCAATATAAATGAGAAATAGTAGTTTTAATTTGCTATTTGAAGATATTTTATTGCCTAAAACCCTAATATTTTTCATTGTTTGATTGTTGGTAGTTTCTTAGATAATTTTACAAACTTAAAATTTAGTATAAACTAGTTAAAAACTTGCACATGCGTGGATCCGAGAAGTTACGTAAGTAAGTGATGTAACCACCACCTAGAGCAGGCCGGGGTCCTGACCGCCCCACATGGGTGACAAACCATGAACCGCCACCTTAAGGAGTAGTAGTTAAGACCACCGCCTTGCACGAGCGGCGGTTACATGTTACAAGACCACCCCTCTGCAGAGGGTGGCGGTCATATTCCTTAGGAACAAAACCATCAAACCTTAGACAAAACAATGAGCCTTCTCACAAGAAGGGATTTATTAAGGAATCCCACAAGAGCTCCAAGCTTCACATCACCAACAAGATAGCTTCTTCACACTTGTTTAATCCACAACAAAAAACATGGGGATAGGAAACACTTCTCCACCCAACCAAAATATCCAATGAGGAGGAGAATATGTCCTCCCCATGGCCCCGAGCCCCAACCACATTGCAATGAAAGGTGGATCCAACTCATGGCAACAAACAAGCTTCCACAACACAAAACCAATTATTTCACTACCATTCCAAACACAACCAAATTCAACTACAAACATAAGAAGGAAAGAAACAAAAATATACAAGGCTTCTAAATGATAGCCAAAGGAGCAAGAACCTATGGGGAGGTCACTTATGCCTCCTAATGGGAAATGAGTGCCCACCTTAAAAACCTCTAATAAACATCTCAAACACCTGCACACTCTTCTACCTTCCTCAAGAACCTCTTATGCCTCCCCCATTATCTTATGCCTCCCTACAATCTCTTATGGCTCCCTCAACAAAATAACCAAGTAAGAAATGCAAGAAATTTCTTGTCTAAGGTGGGGACTCAACCCAAAATCCCTCCAAAGCATGAAGTAAACTCTTATGCCTCCCTACATGAAATCTCCCCATAGTTCCCTCCTACACCACACTTAGGAAATCTACCCAAGCACTTGGCAAGCATGCCTAAACACTCAAAACAAGCACATATACATAAATATAAAAGAAGAACATTAAGCAAGAGTAAAGCTCCTACCTTTCCATGGTATAGCTTGTTCCAAGATTCATTCTCCAAGATTCTTCCAACCCAAGCAATCACCAAAAAGCTCTCACAAACAACCAAAGAATTCCCAAAATCCTCTAACTCCAAAATGCAAGAGCACACAAGAATGAAGTAACCCCCAATCAAGAAAAATAACTTGATTAAATAGAAAAGGGAGAGAGGAGGGTGAGGTGGCTCCATGTAGGATGCCACATCACTCATCCTCAACTCCACCTCAAAAGTCAAACTTCAAACTCCAAAGCACAATTAATAAGTGGGTGAAGAAATGACATATTACTTGCACACACAATCCAATCCCACACCTCCTAAGGACAAAATTAATTACAAGAAAGAAAGTGCAATAATATTTTACCTTTTTGTCTTCCCAAAACACCTAATGGGGTCTAATTTTGACCCCCCAACCCATAGGTAGGGTTGGCATAGCAATTTAAGAGGTGTGGGACAAGTTTGACTTGTCCCACAAGCTTCTAAAATTGGCCTCTAAGGCCAAATTCAAATTTCCATGAAGGGGTAGAGAGTACAACACTCAAGATCCCCAAGCACCCAGTTATCAACACAAAATCCATGAGAAATATAGTCTAATAAATGAATTCCTTTGGTCAAATCTATAATTAGTTTAGGAAAAGATTAATTTATCTTTAATTAAGACACTACAACCCATTAATAATAAAGGGTAAAATACATACCCCAAATTCCAAATAGTAATGTAAAGAATTACATCACTAAAATCACATACCAACATCAATTAAAGGAAAATAAACAAAAGATAACACATAACCCCTTGGTCACAATTTTCACATAATAAAAATTCAAACACACACACAAATACATGTTGCCATGGTGACCCTTGTTGAATTCACCTAGAATTCCAATGTGGTTGGTCTTCAATCCCCCCATAGTTTTTCTTGATATGTTTTCCTGCAAAACACACAATACCCTCTGGCCTCATGGCCATATTAACGATGTCGAAGTAATAAAACACTTACATCTAACTATCAATTTAAAACATCAAAAATCATAACTACTATTGCTAAGACCAAGAAATTTAACAATTATTCCCATTTTCAACATTTCGATTCTACTCATACTTCGGTTTTGCAACTAAGATCAAAGACCAATGGATCATCGATTAGAGCAATACTTTCACTCATTCACAATTTCACCAATCCTCCAATATCAATAAATCACAAAAATAACTTTGAACATCATACTAAAAAAACCAATATGAAAATGATTGAAATATCAACATATATTTATCTTGACAACACATCATTTTCTTCCATACTGAATGTCTATCAAAAGTTAATAGTTCGGTTACAATAATGTCTATCCTTCAATTTCCCTAACACAATGTGTAAATGTCGTTTTTCTATTAACATCTATTGTTAATAAATCACAATAGTGTCTATGTGCCTAGTCACAGAGATAAACTGAATGTGACCAAACAATACCGAAGAGTAATGCTATCACAATCAAATTATGACAATGTAACCATTCTAGCCAATTGTTTTATTCTTAAATGTCCATCAGGGTCCACTAGTACAACATATAGTTAAAATAATAATAATCAAAACACAATGGAGTCATGATTCCCCACACAACTTATTAGTATGATAATTAGAATAAAGCAACAAGGCTTACAATTATAACAATTCGGAAAAGATAATCATGTTTCATTTAGTGTTGAAGAGAAGTGGGCATCACATGTTCTTCCGCTTGATTGTGACCTATTTTATTACCAAACTAATTTTCCAAAGCACTTAGGAATTTTAGAGTTTTAAACATTAGAACTACAATCAACAAAATATGGACTATTACATCCTAACTCATATTAGATCAAACAAAATTCGTAAAATGTAATCAAACTTGATAAAAAGGAGATTCAAATAAGATCATTTATTGTACATTATTGAGACATATTTTGGCCTTATCATCTCCCCGTACTTACTTATTTGTAAGTCCCCTTACAACATTTACTCTTCAGATCTTGGGTCGTGGATTTTGCATTTCAACTGATTGCTCAAGTCAAATGGTTGATACTGAATATTCCAGTGTTTTAATTCAGAGGTGCTATATCATGATCCTAATGCTACCTTCTTCAACCATGCCTCAAATTCAGTGGGATCTTTTGGTTCTCTATTCTGCCATGGTGACATGGGGTGAGAAGGAGTGGAGGTCTTTTTCTCATTCCCATCCATATGCCTCTTTTCTTTTCATTGATCTCGAAGAATTAGCGTACATAAGGATTTTTTTGTATGAAAAATCTATATTAAGTTTGTGGGAGATATTAATTCCCTTCTTCTCAATACCTCTATGAGAAATTATCATCTTTTCAAACATGCCTCATAAATATCTTCAAAATTTTCCTCTTCATAAGAGGTGAAGGCATTAATACTTCTCTGCAAATTGGCAAGATAAGGTTCCTTGAACCTTTTATCAAATGCATGGGATCTGAAATGTGTAGCAAAGGTGGATGGTTTACCATAATGAATCCTCATACAGAGACTAGATGAACTAGCCTTTAACAGATGCTCTGACTCCCTCTCCTTCCATGCAATCTGATTTTGAAAAAGAAAAAAATGCATTAAGTTGGCTCTCCCCTACATACAAATTGATCATAAAACCTGAGTTCTTTTCCAACATGAAATTGTAGAGATAGAATTCACAGAGAAGATTTTTCTGCTCTGCATTGGCTAAGGAATAGGCTGCCGTGAAATCAGCTTCATCTTTTATTTCATGTGGAAGGCCACATGTTATCCTTGACAACTTCTAGTGAATGAATTGTTCCTCCAAAAACACACTATATGCAGGAGAAGGTCTCCTACATGCAAGCAATTTCTCACTCATCATGCAAACCATTTGTATTTTCACAAGATATTTAAATTTGTCATTTTCTTCTTTGTAAAACTTTTCTTCCCATTCTTTTCTTGCTTTCTTCTCTTCTTCTATCTTGCTTTTCAAGTCCTCATTGGATGTCTTGGCTTCACTGAGTTCTCTGCAAGTATCATCCCATAGTTTTTAAGTGGCCAATAAGTTAATTCAGTTTGTGTAGAGACTATTGACAAAGCAGTTTTGTTTTCTAGAATTTTGACATTCTTCCTCTTTCTCCATTATTTGTTGTTTAACTCTTGTCAATTCCTAGTCTTGTCAGTGAGATGAGTTGTTAATTCCCCAATGACCATTTCTCTCTATTCCAATTTAAGTTTGAGAAAATTCAACTCCTCATCCTTTTCTCTAATAATGAGTTCTTCTCTGGACAAAAATAGAGCCTGTTTAACTTGTTGTTTCTCTTCTTTCTCTGAAATTTCCTTGGGGGTTAAGCATTCTTCTTCTACCAGAGGAGGTTTCCCTTTCCATTTCCAAGATGCCAATTCATCTTCTTCATGTGATGGTGTTGTTGATTCACCCATCTCTTGGAAAACTTGTTCCTCAAATCTCTCATCTTATTTTTCTATCTCTGTTTGGCTTGGTCCAGGAGGAGTCATGGCCATGCTGCCCAAAATATCAGACTTCCTTTTCCATCCCTTCTTGATCTTCCATCTCCTCTAGAATTTCTCTAGACCTTTTATGAATTCTCCTTCTTTGAGGAGCCTCAAAATGTATAGAAATGGGTCTCCTCCTAGAGCTTCTTCTAATTTTCACCTCTTGCTCTTGCCTAGGTGAACTGTCACTATCAGAGACAGATATTATCTCTCCTGTAGCTACTGCAGAGGAAGGAATTTCTTTAGAAGGCACAGTAGGTTCTGCAGTTTTAGTCCTTCTTCTAGATCTTCTTCTTTTTGGTATTTCCTCTCCACCTAGTTCTTTCTTTTCCTCTGTAGTGGCATCAATTTCCAAATTAGTTGTAGGAGTAGAAGGAGTTTTTATTACTCTCCTAAGAATATTAGGGTTCTACTTAAACTTGCTAAGAAATTTCTCCCACATTTCTTCTCCATTTTTCTTCAAAAGAAAATGGTGTTGGCACACTAAATGCACTAACCCATGATGTCTGATTGTTCCCACACCCCAGGAATACCTCTAGGCCATTGTATGGATGGAATCAAAAAGAAACCCTGGAAGGTTTACTATATATTCTGGTTTTGTAGCTCCATATCTAAGGTATATGAGTATCTTCAGAACTCTCTTCCTATCGACCCAAACTGATCATCACAGGTTAAATATTTGACTATCCAAAATGCCACTCTGTCAAAGGGTTTGGGAAATTTGGACCTTCTGACCCCTTTTATGATTTTCTTTGTGTTGTAAATATATTGGGGTTGATTTCCCTCTTTTCGAAGAGGGTTACAACCAATTCTTTTAATGTCCCTCGACGGGGTTGGGGACATGCACAATTGGCACTCCAGATATATTAATTATTGTATTCACAAAAAAAGGAATGAAAAATTTCTAACCTTTGTCCTGGATTGCTCTAAATTTATAACGAATTCTCTTACCAATTCGTCATTATACTTGGGGAACTTTCTCAGAAATTCCAGCCATCCTGCCTATTGAAAGATAGCTGCCACTTCTTCATCTACAATGAGCTGGGTATCATCCTCTAGTTTCAACTTCTTTTTAATCCCCATGATATAGAGGTGATTCAAATTTGTTCTCCTTCAAGTTGTTATTTTGTCTTTTGGAAACATAATTATTTGCTTAGTGTGGAACAAAAATGTAATTAGTATGGAATGTAAATCGAATTATGTTATTTCTTCCTTGGAGTTTTTCTGCAATTTCTTCTTCACTTTGTTTATTCTACCTAATTGATATCTCATTATAAGTGTTCCGCCACTTTTGTTCCACCGACATCACCCTCATGATTACTCACTTTTAATCATAATGTACAATAGATGACTCATCATATCAACTTTTAAATCAAATCTAATCACACATGTGAAATTTTAATCTAACCTTTAATAAGTTAAAGACATAATTACCATCCTTGATGATGTAATCCCTCCGTCATGATGACTCATCATTCCTAAAAAGTGAAACAAAAGGAAAACGGTTAGAAAAATAGCTAGAATTCTAAAGAATTTTTTTATTTTTAATTAGCCATTTATTTGAGAAGATCAACCACCATTACTAGTTTTTAATTGATCTCTAAGAGAAATGTTTTTATGGGGGGAATAGAACACCGTTTACTAGTTTTCACTCTCTTCCCTTGTTTTCTTTTTTTTTTTTTTTCAAGGGGTGGGGAGAGAATACCAAGTTTTCATTCTCTTCCCTTTATTCGGATCTATCAATGATTATTTGATCATTTTGGAAGAACTGGTTTCTTCCATATGATCAAATTCTTTATTTACTTCAATCTTCCTCAAGAATTCATCCTTAGTAAGATGCTTCCTATAAAGCTTTATCCTATGACCATTGACCAAAAGTGTTCTTCTGCTGCCATCAATGGGAAGTAATCTGAATAGAACCATTGTCAAATATCTTATCAATATGATAGGGTCCTAACCATCTGGTTCTTAGCTTTCCTTTGAATTGTTGGTACTTGGAATCAAACAATAATGCCTAGTCCCCTACCTTGAATTGCCTCTTCTTGATATGTGTGTCATGTCATTGCTTCCTTTGATCTTGGATTATTTATGTCTATTGAAGTTCTTCCATTCTTAACTCATCCAACTCATTGAGTTGAATAATTCTTTCCTTTTGTGTTGCATCCAACTCAATACCCACTTTAACTATTGTCCTCAGTGTCTGTAGTTCAAATTCAATAGGTAACAAGGTATTTTTCCCATAGACTAACTCATATGGTGAAAACCTTGTTGTAGTCTTCCAGGTTGTATTATAAGCCCAGACAACCTCTGGTAGTCTTTTTACCCAATCTCTTCTTCCTGCTTCAATTGTTTTGGTAAGGATGTTTTCCAATTCTCTATTTGTTACTTCTGCTTGTCCATTTGATTGTGGGTGATAGGGAGATGACTTCCTATGATTGATCTGATAGTACATTGTGAAGGCTTGGATCATGATAGACATGAACTGTGGCCCCTGATCTGAAACTATACTTCTTGGTGCACCAAATTTTACCATAATTTGTGTCAAAGGAAATTAGAAACTACTTCTTCAGTGGCATTTGTTAAAGCCTACACTTCTTCCCACTTTTTCACATAATCAGTACACACAAGAATGTGTTCTTTTCCTTGTGAAGGAGGATTAAAGGGACCAAAAATTCCAATCCCCATCTTTCAAATGGTTCTATAACTACTTGAGGTTGCAGAGGCATTTCATTGGTGAAGGTTGGTTGTCCCATCCTCTGACAAGGATCACACCACTTGATATATTTCTTCACATATTTGTACAGAGATGGCCAATAATATCCAGTGCCAAGTATCTTGTGAGTTGTTCTTTTTACTAAAAATTTTCCTCCACTTGGTTCATCATGACATGCCTTGAGTATGTCAAATATTTCATCTTCTCTCACACACTGCATAAAACCAAATCAAAACCACATTTAAATAACATCCCATTTAACCATTTAAAGTGTGCACTGGTTTTAATTAACTTCTTCATTTATTTCTTAGTGAAAGAAGGAGGAAAATTCCATGTTGCAAGATAATTTTCCATGTCAGCAAACCATGGTGTATTAGCTGAAATAGAAAACAATTGTTCATCTGGAAATTTGTCCTTAACTGGATCTTTCTCCCCTGTAGTGGTTAATCTTGACAAGAAATCAGTTACCACGTTAGATTTTCTTGGATTGTCCACAATGGTAATATCAAATTCATGTAAAATTAATAACCATCTAATTATCCTACCTCCAACCACTAGTTTATTCATTAAGTATCTCATTGTTGAGTGATCTGTATGTACAAATATCTTGTACCTTGTAATATAATGTCTGAATTTATTAATTGTATAAATCACAGCCATGAATTATTTTTCAGTGGTAGTGTAATTTCTTTCAGTGGGAGTAAGATTTTTACTAAGATAGTAGATAGCATACATTTTCCCTTCTTCATCTTTCTGTCCCAAAATTACACCAATTGAGTTATTTGAGGCATCAGTTTGGATGTGAAAAGGTTTCTCCCAATTAGGTCCTCTCAATATTGGGGCAATTATTAATTTCTCTTTAATTTCTTCAAAAGCATGTTGACACTTTTCATCCCAAAGAAATTCACAGTCCTTGGTAAACAAATTAAACATGGGAGCAGCAATTTTACTAAAATCCTTGATAAAGGGCCTATAGTATCCAGCATGCCCTAAAAATGACTTGATATCTATGGGGGTTTGAGGAACAGGTAAGTCTGAAATAATATTGATTTTGTTTTGGTCAACCTGAATTCCTCTTTTTGAAATATGGTGTCCTAATACAATCCCTTGATTAACCATCATCAAACATTTTTCATGGCTAAGAGACGAGTGTTGTTGCTCACATTTTTTCAATACTCTATCCAAATTTTCAAGGCATCATCAAATGTATCTCCATGCACAGTAAATTCATCCATGTATACCTCTACACAATCATTTGTTAGGTCTGCAAAAATTGCTAATATAGATCTTTAAAAGGTTGTTGGAGCATTACATAGTCCAAATGGAAATACCCTATAAGAAAAGGTACCCCATGGACAAGTAAAGGTAGTTTTATCCTAATCTTCAACAAAGAACTCGATTTGATTATATCCACTAAAGCCATCTAGGAAGGAAAAGTATTGTTTACCTGCAAGGTTGTCTAAAACTTGATCTATGAATGGTAAGGGAAAATAATCTCTCAGTGTGGATTTGTTTAGTTCCCTATAATCAACAAAAATTCTCCATTTTCCATTCTTTTTAGGAACAATTACCAGAGGAGACACCCACTGACTATCTGAGATAGGATAGATAAAGCCTACTTGTAATAGTTTTTCAATTTCTTGCTTGACTATGTCTCTCAAGGTTGGATTTATCCTTCTCTGAGGTTTCCTAACTGGTTTAATGTTTTCAATATAGATGTGATGGGTGTAGATACTTGGATGAATTCCTTTCATGTCTTTATAGTCCCAAGAAAAATATTTAGTATGATCTTTCAGAACATCAAACAGTTTAGCTTCTTCATCATTCTTCAACCAGCTATTAATATTCAAAATTTTACCCGGTTGAATCTCAACATGTTTAGTTCTATTGTATGATGAACTGATTTGTTGAAAGGGTTCCATTAAGGTGTTTAGTGGACATGCATGTGGTAACAACATATGATATGCAACAACATCTCCAAAAGTTCCTTGAGACAAAATGTTGGACAAAGGACAGCAAGAAGAGTTATGATACTTATCTTGTTGTAGGTCGAACTCCTCGTCACTATTATTTTCCAGAAATTCTTCATCATCTCCTGATATATGTGAAGCTAAAGCTATAGATTCTTCCTCTCCCCAAGATAAATCTTGTTCCTCCAGAGTGAAATTATCTTCATTTGTAAGGAATTGTTGTTGGTGTGGTTCCGAACTAATTGTGATGGTTTTGGAACTAACTGTGATGGTTCTGGAACAGATTCTGTAGGTTTTGGAACTAATTTCATAGGTTCCAAAACTATTCCCAATTGCTCTAAGGATAATTGGTGTACATTCAATGGTGGGTTAATCATATCTTCTATTTCTCGTACATGATCCTACAATGTTATCATAGCCAAAGAAGATAGATTTTTCTCATTAATATCAAGATTATCAACCCATAATTGCTCTTGATTATCAATAAAAGGTCGTGCAGAGGGATATAATGAAATTTTCTTATAATTCTTACCATTTGAAATAGTCATATCACCTAACCTGCAATCAATTAAGGCAGCAATTGTAGCTAACCATGGTCTACCCAAAATAATGGGATAACCAAGTGTTTTACCTTTTGGATGCAATATAAGGAATTCTCTCTTGGATATTCCCATGACTCCACCATAACTGCCACATCTTCAATAACTCCTTCTAGTTTTTCTACAGACTAGTCTGTCATCTGCAATATGGTGTTAGTAGGTTGTATACCTGTTAATGGTAATGTTTTCAAAGTGTCCACTATCATTACATTTATAGCTACTCCTAAATCAACCAAAATGTTATGTATATCTTTATTCCCTATAGAGACAAAAATAACAGGGCTTCCAGGATCTCCATATTTGGGAAGTAGGATCTTTCCTGCTAATAAATCAGCAAGTTTCCCATCTACCTTAATAGTCTGGGGTACTGCTTCTTTCTTCCAGTTCTTTTTAAACATAACATTTTGATTAACTTGTTCAACTCAGAATATCCTTGATTGCTTGCAACAATGGTATTTCAATATTTAATTTTCTCAATTCCTACACCAATTCAAATTCCTTGGTTCCTATAACTTCTTTAAATATTTCTGGAAATGGAGTCTTAGTAGAGTTTCTTTTTGGTTCCTTATCTCTTTCTTTTTCATCTTTCTTGGGGGCAACCAGACTAGGGGTTTCAGTTTCTTCTATCATTTCAGTGATGATAACAGGTGGACTGCTAACTATTTTTCCAGATCTAGTGTGAATATCCTTACAATCTATGGCATTAAGATCAACTAGCTTCTCTTGTTCTGTTCCATAGACAGGGGTTGTTTGTTTGTTTCTAGGATTAGCAACTGGTTGTGTTGGTATTTGCATTTGAACCACATTTTCAGTTTGTGAATTTTGTGTTGGGGCACCCATTATGGCTTGTTGATTCTGATTAGGATATGTTTTCCCTTGAGCATAGTTATTAGGGCTCCATCTAGGTTGTGACCAAGCATACTAGTTATTTTGACTAGTCCATGGTTGTTGGTGTCCTTGAGCATACCAAGATTGACCTGCCCAATCCTGGGGATTCCAAGTTGGTTGAGGGGCCCAAGGTGGTTGTCCCAACTTTTGGTACTGTTTGAGCAGCCCATGGCATCATCCAAGGATTAGGAGATGACCTTGGCATGAACTATCCTTGGATAGGTTGTCTCTAGACAAAGTTTACTTCTTCTGATGTGTTAGTTTGTTTGAGCTAGTTTCTTATAAATGGAAGAAGAGAACAAACATTACTCTCATGGTCCCTAGATTCACAGATAAGGCACATTTCCATTTTATCCTGAGGACAATCTCTTAATGCATGTTTTTTCCTACATCTAGGACAATACATGGCTAATGGTTCAGTCTTAGCATTTTCTTTGGCTTGTAATCCATCCATGGTGGAGGTTAATTGAACTAGTATGTCTATTTTAAAGTTTGCCAATTCATCCATCAGTTTGTTCATATCTGGATTTGAATTTTTAAAGTTTTTCCCTTTCTAGGTCCGCCCTTGTCCTTGAATAGCTTCTACAAATTTATTTGATTTCATTCATTCTTAATTGATCAATGTTTCCACCTCCTATTAAATCAAGGGTTTCCCTAGATTCATCATCTAAACCTTTGAGAAAGATGGTTTTTCTTAACTCTTCTTGAAGTACAAATCCACATCTTTTACTCACAAAGAGGAATATGTCCAAATAATCTTCCATATTTTCATCCTCTTCCTGTTTGATTTTGAAAAATTCTTCCTTCCTATTTCTTCCTCTACAGTAATCTTGATATTTTTCTAGGAAGGTAGTTTCCATTTGTGCCCAATTGGTAATAGAATTAGATGTTAATCCCATAAACCACCTCATTGTTGCATCCTTCAGGGTAGATGGAAACAACTTGAGCTTTTGATTATCTATCTTGTAATCATAGGTCTGACATGTATTTTAAATTCAAATAGAAATTGGTCAGGATCCTTAGATGACATCCCTCTAAATGTGGGCAAGTGTGTAGGTGAAATGTTCTTCATAGTGGTTTCATCATCCTCCAACTGAATGGGATAGGTAAAGGTCCTATAAGGTTCTCTTTCAGCTTCTCGTTCCATCTCTCTAGTATTTTCTAGTCCTTTCTCCCAATCAATGTGGTATGTGATCTGCTTTGGAGATGGTGAAAAGTCAGGAGTAGGAGGTTGACTACTCAATTGTGAATCAAAACTTGCTCTAAACGGGTCTTGAGATATAATATTTTTCCTAAAGGCTCTACTTCCCTCTGGTGATTGATCCCATAATTCCAAAGGTGGAAGTTCTGCTTCTTGTCTAACAGGGGACAATGGTGCTTCTAATTCCTGGTCAATTTCCTTACTTGAACTAGAGGATGTTGGTAATTCTTGTTCAGATATTTTTGGGAGAAATCTACCCTTGGAGTCTCTTGGTCTACTCATAAATTTTGTGATAGCTTAGGGAAGATTTCTTCAATTACTAAATGTATGATTGTTACTCTTGTTGACACCTAATTAGACAATTCTAACTAGTTGTCTTCCCAAACAATGGTGCCAAAAATGATGGGTGTCGTTATTCCCTTCATTTAATCAACTTTCTATTGATTTCATATTCAAACCATGGGTGTGTCTAAAGCTATATGCAACAAGAATAATCTTAGTGATCTAGTAATTGATTGTAGGTTTATTTTTGTTTATTTTGTTTTACAAGGTTTTTGCAATGTCTTAAGGACTTCTTGGCCAAAACCTTTATTGAAATCACACTAGGAAAACTTGTTGGAAAGAAACACTCTTTACAAAATGAATTGTTGGAAATAAACACACATTTGCATAATGAAATAGATTGTTGAAAATAAACACACATTACAAAAATAAACACACAATTGAGAATGCTTGGAAAATGATTGCAAAGAAATAAGAACTTAATCTAGAACACCTGCAGGGACAAGTCTACAACAGATTTCAACTTAAGGAATTGAAAGCATTTACAAATTTAACAAATCTACACTATTTGCTTTAAAAATATAAATACCAACAAAAACGAGGATCCTGGTTCTTGGAGGAGTGGGCCCTTGCTCTACCTCAAAACAGGATTGGACAACTTAATTTTCTCTCAAAACAGAAATGGCTATTTTATTGATAAAATGTTCTGCATTACAAAAGACATATTGGTTCTTTCTATCCCTTTGTCTAATCCTCTGTGTATCGATCTATATCTATTTTTTTCTATCTCCCTAATCTATCTAGCAGTCTGTATGTATATACTTCTTCCAGGGGTGCATTTATGGCCATAATTGTTCCACTGATACGATGGAACTGAATCGTGCCCAGAATAGATGCTGAATTGGAACATGGCTGGATGTACAGTGTGTGATAATTATCCTGGATCTGTGAGTATGGAGATTCGGAAGTCTTCTAATCTTTCCTAATTGATAGGATCATTGATTTGACAAATCACCGGCCATTTGGAATAGATTCTTATCGGTTCCGGAACTTTAGAAGAGTTCCAAAACTAAAGGAAATCATTCCAAGTCTAATCGAGAGAGTTCTGGAGCCATCTGTAAGAGTTTTGGAACTAATTCGATAATTTTGGAACTAAGTACTAGAGTTCCGGAACTAAGTCTGAAAGTTTCGGAACTAAGTGACAGAACTCGTAACTACGTGGTGGAGTTTTAGAACTAAGTTTGATAGTTAGGAACTAACCCGTATTGATCCGAATGCTTCCAAAAACATGTTATCTGCTTCATATTTGTTCTTCCGCCTGATTGTGACCTGTTTTATTACAAAACTAAGTTTCCAAAGCACTTAGTTAGGAATTTCAGAGTTTTTAAATGTTAGAACTACAATCAACAAAAGATGGACTATTACATCCTAACTTATATTAGATCAAACAAAAGTCACAAAATGTAATCAAACTTGACAAAAAGGAGAGTCAAATAAGATCATTTATTGTACATTATTGAGACATATTCTAGCCTTATCACATAACAAATTGTCCTAAAATAATGTTCTCATTTATTTTCATAATATTGGTTCATCTTTCATGGAAGTGTGTAATGTTACTTCTGAAGTTCCTTACACTAATTCAAACTCCACACCAAGCTCCCTTCCTTTTTTACCAAAACATAAACAACCTTTTGATATTGTTCTTCATCACTCCATGCACAAGTGTCAATTTTCACCACTAAAAATTGATAATTCAAGGTACTGCAGGAACATGTAAATCATATCTAATAAATGTTGTCAAGTCGGCACTTTCAACTGCAAAATATTTAAATAAGTCACCTCTTTTATTTCTTTCATCGGCTGGGGTCATTTCCTTTAACATTTATGCATCTACTATGGATGCTTCTATGTGCATGTCAATTAAGGAGATCCAACTGATGAAGGGAAATTGTTGTTGTTTATTTAAGACTCCCTCAAACATATTGAGTATATTATATTCGACAAGATGAGCTTCATTGGCCCCAAGATACTTGTTAAGGTCAACTACCACCTCCACAAATATTTCCCTACATCAAAACATCCATTTTTTGTAATAGATCCATCATTCTCGTCGGCACCCTTGGCCAATTGCCACCTATCAAGGACATCTCTTGAAGGTGGGGAACTCATATGGAACAAAATATATGTAATAGATTTACCACACTCATAAAATTGCAAATAGTATTCCACCTAACAAGGTTCAAATCTAGCTCAAATTTATTTTCAAGTAAATCTTGCTCAACATTCAAAATGTAATTCTCCAAATTGAGAATTGGGAAAATCTTTTAATGCGTACAAATGTAAGGATGTATAAACAAGATATTTTTATTTCCATTCTACCCCACATTTATTTTCTCAAAAGAGCTTATCAACCACTATAACATCGACATGTTAAAATATATGAACCTTTTGTTCACCCAATCTATTGCATAAATTGTCAACTAGTGATAGTCAATAGATCCCGATGAAGAATAATTGCAACACAAATTTCTGCGATGTAGTTATCATAAAGTAATGCTTTTGGCTAATTTGTGGGTTAAAGTTGGACTTGTGAATGGTTCAATATACACAATCGTGTAGATAGTCCATAGTATTTCCACTCCACCTCCAAATTTTCCACTTTTTGTTGTCATCAAATTTGACAAATACATAGGACCACCTTAGGATGAAACTAACACTTTGTGCATCCCCTTGCCACCAATATCTAGAGGGCTGCAAGGAACTACTTATTAAAATTTCATGGGCCTTGACAATCCACAAGTCTCATGACCTTATATTTCCAAAGGCCACTATTGATATCAATATCCTTTGGAAGGAAAAGTTTCTGATTACCACAATGTCTAGAGTCCACTTTTTAAAAACCTTCATATAACACCTCCTTTTTCTTCCAAGTGTATTACTCTAAGATGTCTCTTGGGCCTCTTCTCAATAAAGGAAAGATGAGGATACACATCTTTTAACTCTTCAACATTCCAATTTTAATATAAAGTTGTCTCTTCCATCATTCCCCTTCTACCTATACCTTATATTAAATTCCCCTTCTCTTTTCCACTCATATCTCAAATTTGTTAGCTTACGTCCATACATTAAAGCAAAGTTTGCATCTTTGGTTTTCTAATTTCCATACATAGCTTCTTCTCTTTCTTTACATGTAAAATATTTTTTTCTTCTAAAATTTTTACCAAGCTAATAAGTGATTCTCTAACATATTGATATTCATTTTTTGGTTTTGACCAATTACAAAGCTCATCTTGTTTCTTGTCCTCAATTCTCCAATTACAATTCCTTCTCTTTCTAATAGTCCACGTTGTGTGTCTTCACTCCCCTATCTACTCCTTACATCATTACTCTCGCATAAATCCCATGCCAAAATTATTATAGCCACCGCCCCTTTTCTATACCCATCACAGTTTTCCCCTCCACCTTCACTTCTCTTCTCTTTACTCCCCTTCGGATCCCTTTCCGTGTACCCATCGCACAACTTGTGTTCGATTTCTAGTTAATATAACAACAATTTTCAGATATTATGTAAAATAATAATTTTTAAGGAACAATATTTGTTTTCATAAAGATATTTCCAATTTATACATTTACAAAATAACTAGAATCATTTCAATTGGTGGATGTAATGAAAAATTAATTAGGGATGATTTATACCGACTTCCGACTAGAGACTGCAACTTTCCATTTTCTTATTTAAGAATATGAAATCTGGTCCAGGTCAATAATGTAGATGCATGCACTGGCCTTGCACAAGTTTTGCCTGTCTGTGCTCTTTCAGACGTGATAACTATGGATAGGACAACCTGAACGTCAAACATCAGATGAATGTAGCATTGGCTATTGGATCCTTTCCCTTCTTTGCCACATCGAAATCAATGTTGTTGAACAAAGATGCCTCTTGGCCTCCGTCTAATGCCACGTTTAGATATTAGATGTCATGTCAGCAAGCAGGTCCACTTATGTATTACCATTTGATGGGTGATCTCGGGCGTGGCAGTCACCTCTCTGTAGTGGTGATTATCGAAGAGACCTGATTTTCTTTCCATAAATTTTGGAACACATTGAATGTATTATTGTTAATGTCAACCTATAAACCCAGAAGCATTTTAAAACACAGTGAATGAATGAATGAAATACTTTTCATGACTTCCGCGAAACCAAGCAGTTTAAGGGACCAAGAGCTAAAACATTAAGAATCTTTTAGATTTCTTTCTATGTCAGATATTCTGCTATAAATCTTGACTAGGAAGCCAGCTATTTTGTGGGTCCTTTCCTCATCAAATAACGCATTTAGGCTGCCCGCTTTACAAATCATATTGTAAGTGGATATCTTCATATGTTGCACATTCCAACATGAAGTCACATTTAGTTTCAAACACTCCTTTATTGCAGAAAGTACATGTTCTTTCTTCCCAATTTTCTTTGGGGATTGTCCATATACCATTCTCACACCTAAGATGATGTGATCCGGTCCTCAACTCAGCCACTAACGTTTGACTCAAATGTACCACGATGGGAAAGGTAATTGTAATTATTTATTATTTAATGTTCAACTCTTGACAGACACACATACATCGATTTTTTATTTTGAATTTAATAATAAAATAGGTTTCAAGCATTACTTTAATAATGAATGATATAGTGACAAACTTACAAGTTATTAACTATAATTTTCAAAAATATAGGCAAGCAACGAGTTATCCACAAACAATACTCTACAATATTGGTTGTTTAATTTGTAATGTTAATAAGTAATTATGTCAATAGCCTTTTTCCAAACTAGACCGATGCGACCAAATTTTGACATGACACAAATATCAGATGGCTCTCGCTTCTTTGGTTGGTGTTGTATGGCCATATCAGTGTCATCCATATGAATTTGGTTCTCTTGGGCCTTACTAATTCTCCTCATAGACATGTCCTGTGACAATTTTTGTAGTGATAACCTACATAGAATGGTTGAAGGAAAAACAAGACATGAGTAATGGGGCCTACCACTCCACCAAACTACGTCATCTTAGTCCATGTGTTACTTAGTCATTAGTTGTTAAACTCCTGACTTAAGGTAGAGGATAAATGCACCCCTTTGTAGAGTCATTAACCTTTGAAATTTAAAATACATGTGGCATGTGAAAGGTATATCAAAGTGTGTAAAAGTGTGTTCCTAGAAAAAAAATGCATTTGAAAGGAGAAGCGTTTTTCTTATTTGAATGTCCACGACCATTACATGTCATTTTATTCCATTGGACTTAGTGGGTATTATCGAGGCTCTCTCGTGTATAGTTTTAGAGAGCTTGTCATTTGGGATATGATGTCCCATGGAAGGGTCTGCGTAATTCGCACCAAAAATGTTATAAGATCTAAGCATTTGGATTTATAAATTAGATGACCAATAGTGTCCAAGAATTTGATGCGCATAGGTCGGAAAATCGAGCAATATGGTTGTGGCATGCATCGATGGGAAGTGGAGAGATGGGATACTCTCTCATCCTTACACATGGAAATAGATTGTCAATATGCCCTTAATACTCTTGCAATGATTCCACCTATAAGAACACGTTACAATTATTTCCACATCAAGCATAATGGTGTTATATCTGACCATTTGTTGTAGCATCATACATGTATATAATGTTTTGAAGGAAAAACGAGTCACACGAGGTAGGGCCTACCACTTCACCAACTTGTGTCATATTAGTCCATGTGTTATCTACTCATTAGTTGTTAGATACCCAACTTAAGAAGAGGAAAATGCTTTCCTTTGTTGAGTCGTTAAGTGTTGTAATTTAAAATAAATGTGGCATGTTAAGGGGTAGGAGAGTGCGTAAATGCGCATGCTTAGCCAAAATCGGGTCAAAAAGGAGAAGTGCCTTTCTTATTTAAATGTCCATGACCATTACATCCCATTATCTTCTAACTGAGAAGTCATTTTCAACGCTCTCTCATGTATGATTTTAGAGATCTTTCCATTTATGATAGGAGTTCCCTTGGCAAGATTGTGTGTACTTTACATTTAGGGGTGCACTGGAGAAACCAATAGGGATGCATTGATGAAGTTAAAGTTGAAGGATTTGCATTCAATAATAGATAAATCAATATAGAATCTATGCATGTTTAATTGCAAAGTAGTTTGTTATGTATAGAGTTTATGAAATTCCTTTAATAGAAATTTGGTGTGTAAACTTTACAATTCCTTCCCACTTTTGAAATGTGTTTTCAGTTTCTACTTAAGAAAGCCTATAAAATTTTTCTATATATATTAAATACATCTCATTTATCTGGTTTCCATGGAATTCAGATCTCATGTTGGATTTTTGACCTAGTTTGTGCCTTCACTTCAACTTGTTGCAATGTTTGGTGTTATTTATGCTTATGCTCTACCTTGTGGATGACATCTCACCAATATATAGTGATTATGTTTGCATGTTGAGTTCGGGTGTTTTAACTTGTATAAAATCTCATTAATGATAAATAGGATGATGGAGTAGTATCAAAGAATTCTCCATAGGTTGATGACATGGAGATTTAGATGGTTTCATGATGGCATGAGGGGATTTAGTGAGATTGGATTCATCTTGTAAGCCTACTCAGGTGACCTAACTAGCCTAAGTGATGTAGCATGATGGATGGAGCTACACTTGTGACTTGAAAAGCATGCAGAGGTGTGAGAAATGTTATCTCAAGTGTGTTAAGTCCTTTTGGATAGCTTGGAAGAAGATCCAAAAAGTTTACCTACGTAGTCATGGTGCAAACTAGGCCTAATTCTAATATTTGGAGGCCTAATTATGCATGATAGTCACTTCTAGGTATGTGTGAGCTCTTGAGATCAATTATGGAGGTATGATATATTTTTTTCATCATATAGAGTTAGTTTTAAGAGGTTTCATGATGAGTTATAGTGTTGGTTCAGTTGGCCTATCCTAAACCATGTAAATTCCTAAGGGCTAGTCATACAAATGAGGTGGGTTGAGAAGATGAAGATATATTTGTGATATTATGATGATTATAGATGGTGCATAGGGGTGTCTTATAGGTGTGAGAAAATTTTCAAGTCATTCTGAAGAATAATTTGCAAGTTATGAGGTTTTAGGAGAAATAGGGTCCAAGAAAGGGTGAATTCCATCTTGAATTGCAACTTTTGATGCTCACCATGAATTATGTGCTTTACATGGTACCTTGTGGCTTTCAAGGATGATTTTCCATTGAGTTAAGAATATTTCACAAAAATAATGAGGTCATCGTCACATTTTTATGAATGAATGTTAAGAAGGTAAACAACTTTTATGAGTTCAAAACCCTAGCTCAAAAGTGGTAGGAGATATTTACTTGGTAAGTGCTCAAAATTGATTATTTGTGCTAGTATGATGATTGGATGTTGTATAGGACTACTCCATATTTCTAAAAAGGTAATATAGAGCATGTGGTGATTTGTGGACCCCACTCAAATAGGTAAGTTTCGAAGAAGTTCATTTGGGAAAAAGTTTTCCAAAGGAGGTATGAAATAAATTGAAATTATTTTTATCTTGGGAGTTTTACTTGATTTCCATGATAGTTTCAGATCATGTTTGAGCTTCTAAATGGAAAAGTGTGCCATATTTATGAAGACTAGTCTTAAGGTAATTTTGGGGTAGTTCTAGAGTAGTTTCAGAGATGGACCTAGTTGAAGGCCTTACACTTGAAGTTGGAAAGAAATGTAAGGTGTTATGGAAAAGGGATTTAGAGAAATTTCAGTGGTATGTGGCTTGTCTTATGATGATGATATTTGATAGGTCATCCAGCTCATTTTGTGAAGAAGAAGGTTTTTTTGTTTTCAAGACAAAATTGCTCTTACTAGAAGATTGAGGTAGATGATGCATGAGATGGATTAGTTGATGCTTGATATCAGTTGGATAGTGAAGAGGGATGAATTTTGTTCCTAGTGAAGGAATTTGGAGGTCTTGAAAGTGACAAAAATGGTGCAAACCAGTTGAGTTCCTAAAATTGCTTTCTGGGCAGCTCAGTTTGGTGAAGAGGAAAGTGAGTGTGGTTTTCATGTATGGATGTTTCATGAGATCTAGAAAGCATGGATGTGATCTAAAAGTCAAGGGAATTACAATTAGTGGTTACATGTCATAGTTGAGGTGTTCTTGGGTGGTCTTGAGGCCCAAAGGTGAAGACAAGTTCCTAGAAACAACTGTTTGGTGAAGGATATGAGCCTTCTTGAGTGAGTTATGATAAATTTGATTGGTGAAAGATAATGTATGACCATGGATGGTGTTTTTATGTCATATTTGACATGTGTGAGAAATTTTGGAGCTTGAATAATCATGGTGATGAGGTTTGTGGTATTTAGTCATCCAGGTGATGGGGTTTTGAGTTGTTTTTAGCTTGTTTGGTGAATTTGAGCTTGGTCAATGTACATGGGTCCATTATGAATGTATTGGGATTTTTAAGTTGTATTGGTCAAGATAAATGATTAGGATCATCCTCCTTATGTTTGTAAGTTGAGAAGGGTATAAAGTGAATGTTTGAGTTCAAATTTGTGCTAGCTAAGAGAGAGGGAAAAATGTGACCCATGTGTGTGATTAAAACATGCATGAAGACATCATTTTGTGGTCGAGGAAGTGTGTGATAGGTTGAGGAATGTTAGAGAGTTTGTGTGCAAGGGTTTGAAGTAAAATAAGTCCATTGTGTTTCCAATAGATTGAGCTCAGGTTTGTCTCAAATCCATCAAATAGCCACTTCCCGTGGCTCCCCACTAATATGTTTGGCCCCATCTTATCTACATATCACTATCACCTTAACTCACCCAATGATCTTGATGATTTTTCAAGTGCCATCATGTAGGTCGAGTGTTATTTTCTTCTTATGTAATGGATTTAACTTCATAATGCTTTTAATTGGTGTCAAGTGTAATCTCTCCAAGCTTATTCCCTTTTCTCAGGTAGCTCCTTCACAACCCTAGGTCACCTCAAATCCCTTTTCATATTGACCTCCTAAATTTAACATCATGCAAAAAAGATGACACATTTGAAATAAGTGATGTAAACAAATAACATGTTCTAACTTAATCATTGTTGCCATATCTTTTACTTCCATAGTCACGCCTATCAAACCTTTATCATGAGCCCTTAACCACGTTGAGGGCACTAACGTGGCTAATGGAACTTTTTCGAGTGGGTGCCACCAACATAATTAAAATGTGTTTCTGCATCACTTATGACATCCCGTCCTTAACCATGCTTTCTTTGCATAGAGCTTAGAATGAGCCCCTCCAATATTGTTTGGACTCGATCTCATTTCATTCATTCACTTCCCATTGTCTCATCCATCTTAGGCAACTCAGTTGATCACCTTGTAACATGTTTTTTTTTCAATGATGTGCCACCAATGTTTTGGCATTGTCAACTCATATTAGATCAACAAGCTTTCCCCACCGCATATAGTTACTTGGCATGAATTCCTTCATACTACACACTTATCTCATGAGTTGTTGTTGATTGCAATAAAAATCTCAACTATGGAAACATTAGAAGACTCCTCTAATACCATCTCGTTATCTCCACAATGACGTAGATTGAATTTTTTGAAGATCTAATATGTGTCACTTTCATCCACATGGATCCCGCAAACTTGAGTAGACACAACAAAGCACCCCACCTACGACTGTAATTATGTCATTCACGTGCCCATCTACTTGGAGTTGACATGTCCTTTTATGCCACATCACGCTATATTGACTTCCTTTGTCTTCACATCCGATGTATGTTATAATTGTAGAGACTTTAAGCTCTATTATCAATTGGTAAAAACATTTGTTCCCCACAAGAAAAAACTTAACCGCCCATCAATTTTCCTACCCCTACACTCCTCCTCCCTATCCCTTCTTCACCAGCCGTATTTCTCCTACACCACTCCACTCCTCAACTTTAACATCTTCTATGCATCACCTTCATCGTCTCCATGACCTTTGCTCGTGTGTGATTGCAAGTGCCAAGTGTTAGATATGTGATTTTATATAGTAAACAAATGTTTGTGTAAGTATTTTTTTAGATTCTAGATTATCTTTTGTTTTTTATTATTTTTCATATTTACTCATAATACCTTTAAGTATTTGAACAAAAGAAAATAATTCGAATAATAATAATTCATAATAATTTTAAATGGTGGAAATAAATAATGAAAAAAACCATGATAAAAAGAAGAAGACTACAAATACATAGGTTGCATATGATTCATATATTTAATAAAAAGACATTCTCTATAATTTCATGCAAAAATGCAATTTCAAATTTTAAGATAAAGTTTCATGATAATGGGAACGGAAAGGTTAGGTCAATTATATGGGAGGCTCCCCAATCGGGATGGACAAAAATGAATTTTGATGGAGCATCTAAAAGAAATCTAGGTAAAGTGGATATGGGTGTGCTTTTAGAAATTTCAAAGCCAACTATTTCTATTTATATCCCATGATGAGATGGCCTCCAACAATAAGGATGAGGGAATGACTCTTCTATAGGGTTTGTAGGAGGCTAAAAGAAACAATGGTCAATGCTTTTGGTGGAAGGAGACTCTAAAGTGATCATCAAAGCCATGAAATCTAGAAAAGCGAGAGCATGGAATATGGACACTATTGAATCCAAAGTGTGACTAATCTAACACCATCTTTTCCATGATTTTCTTCTCCCATATCAAGCGTGATGGGAATCAAGTAACATATTGTCTTGCGAACATAGGAGTTGATATGATAAGTAAGGAAGATGTCTCCCAAATAACTTGGAAGGATGATCTCCCCAACGAGGTACTAAAACTAGTGATGCAAGATACCATGAATGTCTGCATGTGAAATAATTTGGCTTGGGTGCCGAGAGAGGGGGATTTAATACTTGCTCGTGTGTCGATGCAAGGTCATGAGATAAACAACATGCTAAGAAGAATTTGAGCGGGTGTGGTAGACAAAGGTGAGCTTTGGGGGCTCTGCATTTACATGTTTGATTACACAATCCCGATAACATGGAACATGATGAGAGGAAGGCAAGACAATGGTGAGGGGAAAAGCTAGAAGAAGAAGCGTGTAGTTAGGGGTGAGGACATAGGGGATGGTTTTGCTAATATGATGGAGGGCAAATTTTAGAATGTTGCAATGAGAGAATGGTTAGGGAGGGTGTGGTCTATAGTTGAAGAAATGAATGATTTGAAGGAGGAAAACATTTGCACGCACCTAAGAATTTGATGGTTGATCCCAAGCAATCCCTGGGCCAACAAAACATGTTTGAAATGGCGCATGGTTTGAGCTGTGCAAATATCCTCTCCAACACTCCAGGTCAATTCCTTCTTCATTAGGAGCACTCAAAGCTGGAGGAGAGATTGGTGTGCATGCAATTTCACTTGCAAGCTCTTGTGAAGGCGTTGTCGGTTGTTTCGAAGGGACAAGAAGCTTTGGCAAAGATGTAGGGTTTCAGCTTCCCCTAGAAGCAAACATGGAAATCCCACACTCGCCGAGTCTCGCACATGTGAATGAGGATTTAGATCTTTGAGATCGTGTCAGAGGCCAAAGCATATTAAGGCAAAGGGAAGAAGGTGGCTGATTAAACTTGACCACATAGATAATATTTAGATAACTTATATATGATTGTAGCCACTAGTTGGCAATTTTGATAGTATAAGGATTTAGTAGTTTTTTATGAATGTGATTATAAGGTATGTAATGATGGATTGGGATGAAGCAAATTCTCTTTGCTCTTCCACCATCCTATACACGCCAAGGTACTTTCCGATGAAAGCGTAGATGAATGATGCTATCATCTAAATCTGGTTCTTAATATAGTTTTTTGGACGCTAGGGCTGTCTCCTAGGTAATATAAGGAATATATATGTATATGTACATATATGTAATTTAATGTAACATATTTTCTTCTCGTTTAAATACAGTTAGGTAATATTATCTACGCGGCCTTCAAATTAAGCGGATGTCAAATTTAAACGGTGACGGGTGATACGTAGGCAGCGGCGGCAGGGCGGCGGCTCCTCTTGTAAAGCAAAAACGAGCAAACAGTTATTTCGTTTCTTCTCCTCCTTTCTTGATCTATCTGTCTGAAACGTTTAATATGTCCTCACTTTCAGGCGATCTTGTTTGGCATTCCTTGTTACTATTCAACAGACAGTTTAAGAAAATATTTCCAGCCTGCACAACTCCGATCCTTGCACATCAAGCAAACTCCATGAACAGTATAAAGGAGGTTTATGGGGCAGAGCATTATATGCACTTTTGAGGATTGCTTCCTAATTCCACTGAGCATTGTGCTGTGGTGTGTTCTGGATCAACGAGTTTTGTGTTAGGATCTTCATCAGAGTGCATGAGTAAGTGCAGTAATAAGGAGGCGCCCAAAGAGCCCTCTTCCACTTGTTCTACAATGCAGCAGCAATACTTGCAGCAGAGGCAAGTAAAGGTAGAGAAGAAGGACGTTTCCAATGGATTAGGAGTGGGGTTTACTACCAGCACTCGCTTTGGTTCACCAAACGGCCATGCATTGGTGGCTTCTCTTGCTGTACAAAAATCGGAATACCATGATGTAAAATCAGGACCCTTGTCACCAAATTCAGGTGCTGTTGCTCTTAACTCGCCTCTCAGTAGATCATGTCTGAACCCAAGAGTGGAGGCTCTTGCAGAAGCACATAGAGGAAGGGTTGAAGCTGAGGCTACTGCTTACTTTGACTCTGAAATCAGAAAACTGGAAGCGAAAGCCCAAAGACTTCAGGTACAATCACTTGTTTCTAGAGATTACAATTTTTCATGCTCTTTTGTCCCCATTTTGTTTGCAATTTCTCTCCTGTTAAGAAAGACAGCATTGCACTAGCACAAATAGATAGATATGAACACCGATCGTCATAATAGATTGATACAACCGGCTGTAGGCCAAAGCTGAGAGGCAGAGGATGCATGAAGAAGCCAAGGCCCTCGAAGCGCGAAAGCTGGAAGATGTACGGGCTGAACAGTTACTCCAGATTGCCGAGGTATCAATCAAATAACTCAAAATTGCCTGCAAGAATGCATGGCTATGACATGCAATCCTCATCACCTCAATAAGTCAGGTGTAAATGATTGTTTTCAAAAACATTATTCTCTGTCGAGTTTCTTTTGAAGATCTTTCAATGGAAAATACCATCCCAACAACAAAGATTAATACTTAGTCATAAAATTTATGAATAGATGTCCTTTTGCATATCATGAACAACTTTCACAATGTGACACTTTTGTTGCCAGTTGGGCAGAGCTTTGAAGGGTCATGGAGATTTTTAATATTTTAATAAAGGGAATTTGAGGGTGCCTTTATTTATTTATTTTTTCTGATGGTGCAGGTGAAAGCTGAGAAGATACTGTCAAAAGCTCGTGAGGATGCGCAGCGAATAAAAGCCCATGCTTGTGAGCACACTGAAAAGTCAATTGCAGATGCACATACAAGAGCTGAAAGGGTATATTTGTTACTTATGCAGTTGCATAAAAACTAATTCTATACATAGTTTACATATGGGTATAGGTGTTCATTTTTCTATATTTAATGTTGAGTCCATTTATATGGTTTACAGTGGAAAGCAGAGATAGAAGAAACAAAGAAAAAGGACTTGGCAGAGATAACAGAACGTGTGCATATGATGATAGCCATTGGAGAGCTTCCATCTGCCCAGCACAACAAAGGTGTAGTAACTAGAATGAAGCAAAGCTGGGCATGTCGTCCATAAAAGGAAAAAAGCTTAAATTTTTTATTCTTTCAATTTTACATTTATTAATGGGGAACCATGGGAAATAACAATACCAAGGATGGGCTAAGCTGTGAAAGATTGGTGTATTTTTATGTGAGTGGAAGCAGATGCAGCGCTTTGGAGGCTCTACAAAATTATAAAAGGAAAGAGAGAGATTTGCCACATATTCATATATATATAGAGAGAGAGATCTGTTTTATCATTCAGATTTTTCATACTGTCTATATGTATATAGACATGGATTATATGAGATAAGTTTAATATGGTCAATAAAGGGTATGTCTAAGGAAAACGGGCGGCTGTCCTGTTGAAACCCAAATGGTTGAGGTGTGAGATTCAGTAACAAGTTTCATATTATTTTGTACGTGTGTATATATATGTTATGAGATTCATAAAATGCGCGGGTTATATTTGTTTTTAAGTGAGAAATTTGTTTCCTTTCAGAGGAAAATGCACGAAGGAGCAGCAATTTGACGAGTATTACCTGAGATTTGTTTCCAAGTCAGTAAAATGATAGTAAGTCTTGTGTTAATTTGATCAAAACAACTTCATATAAAAAAGGTTTCTGATTTTTCTTCTAAATTTTATTGTTGGATTACTGTCAATCAAATGAATTTGCTTTTAAATTAAATACGATGTTATGAAAAGTATAATTTCCAAGTTTCTTCAAAAAAATTGGCTTATCTTCTCCTGTTCAAATGAATAGCATCATATTCTCTTATCTTCTCCTCTTCATTTGCGTTCTTGGACTGAGAAACATGCAGGAGAATTTCTGAAATAATGGAAACCGTTCCAGCAACTATACTACTCAATAGTAAGTATGATGATGGGTGCCCTGCATCCACAATTGAAGAAAGATGGGTATGGATAACAGCACTAAGTCCTGAATAACTTGTAGTTAAACCAGAAACAATTTCTCCATTGGTAGGGAAGTTCTCAATGATGACCCTGAAGCTCACCCGTTGAACCAGTAGATACTATTGCCAGCCACTAAACACAGATTGTATAACTGCATTAATACCAAAACATATCATAATCATTGACAACTAAAGGAATTAATGCTTAGTTCTCCGGCTTTAACCATTATAAGTTATTTGAAGACATTGATTCACTCCTTTTTGCAAGGCTTGCATAGCGCGGCCAGTTCATAGCATGTAGGTGTGAACTCTTGTGCTGCCATTTTTGTTGCATACAATTCAACTCTTCAACTTCATAGAATCAGAATATGATATAAAAGGAAAACATTGTCTTTATTTCTTGCTAATGCTCGCTTAATGTTCCATAGAAACAGTTTTACAGACATACTAGAATATCTTGAGATTCATCTAATGTAAGCAGCAGCATTCTGTCAATCTCTGAATACAGTATAAAAGGTTGCTTTAAAATTAGGGAGGAAGTAGTGTTTATTGTGCTGCCATGGTTTGCAAAGAATGTTGGAAATTGAAGCATAGGAACCCTATACATCAAACGAGCTACCCATATGGGCATCAATCTCGGAACAAGTTTCACTTCCTCAACTTTTGTACAACTGTGTATAACCTCCAATCAATCTTTGTTTTTTTGCTTATGGTCTAGATTCTAAATCAATTGCAACTGTTGCTTTATCAAAAAAATATCAAACTTTAGCAAATATACTTGTGAACATGTTTTATCCCCTAAGAAATGCATTTCAAAAAGTGTAATATCAAACCTAAAACTAAATGGCAATATGGCAACTTATGCACTCTTTAGGTTGCATGCACCAGCATAAATAGATGCTTATCAACAGGTACAAAGGGGTTTACCTGAATTCATTTGTGGGTAAAAGCATTCTTATTTTACACTTGTAAAGTTCTCGAGTAAAACGTAATTCTGTTGTCCTCGACGAGGAAAAGAGACATTCCACTTGCGAATTGCTGCGACAAAAATGTGGACAATTTGAGTTACTGGAGTGGCGAAAGGTATTAAATGACAATTCACTGTACTGTACCACAGAAACAGATACAACTAATCAATCTACCGCATAAACAAAAAAAAACCACCAATTGAAGAATGAGCTCTTATACTTCCTCTTCATTCTCTCATCACATTGGTCTGCACCAAATGCTTGTAAACAAGCTTTGTGAGCCCCTTGACCCCAATAAACCAAATATAGTGAAATGAAGAAAAGCCACAGCTCCGGGGCAGAAAGGTATGTTTCCACATGGGGGTGCACTAAGAAAAGCTGAAAGAGTTGAATAGACCAAAACACTGCAGTGGGAAAATACACTCCCTGAATCAAAATCACAAGTACAACACAACCTTTTATCATCATTTCCTTATGAAGAAATCAGATTCTATTAGATTCACACAAACAATAGAATATAAATCTCACAGTGCATCCTGCATCTTTGGATACCTGCAAGTGTAAAGCGTAAGAATGAAGCCCTCATAAATTCAACACAAAACACCCTCCAAAACAAAGAAAATTCTAACTTGAAACAAAAACATTTGAGGCTTCATGTTATCATGTTTTTGCTCCTTAGTGGAAGCAGAGTTACCAAATACGACAAGCGAAAAATTCATCTCGACCAATTGAACTTTCTCAAATTGTTTCTTTTTAAGAACCAGAAATATCTGTGCCAAAATGACAGATGCTAAGAATAATAAAAGACCTTGAACACGTAAAGGATCTTGAAGTACTATTTCTGCATCTTCCTGACCAAATCCACAAAGATTTTCCATATTTTCCATTAAACCGTATAAAATTTCGTAATTTCAGTGGTAAACTATTAAAATCAGTTAAAAGGATTTTCATTTTTCAATATTGTTTAGAAGGTTTTCATTAGTCCCTCAAAGATTAACGAGGCCTTATTTTTTTCCGTACTTATCATATTTTTTGATCCACCGTCTTTTTCCATATCTGAAGACCACCTTTTAATACTTTCCTCACGAAAGTTGTTACCTTGACTGGAAGTGTGTCTTAGGTCAAGTTTGGACCTGGGCATTAGGGCAGTAAGGAAGGCATCCAGAACCTTTCTGAATGTGCGCATATGAGATGGTTTTCCATGACTTGAGTGCCATGCCTTGTGACTGTTCCTCGAACAACTTGAATCAAATCTAGAGATCATAGCACGCACTATCTACACAAGAGTCATGCTTGTGAGTTGTGTCCTTACTGCATTGATCAAGGGCTGTTTTGATGAACTTTTGTTGGTAATGTTGGGAGGAGCCTCTTGCCGTTATTTTTCAAAATATGATTTTAAAATGATGGAAGAACATTTTTTTGGCTTTCAAAGACCGGTTAAACAGCTGATGGTGATGGCCTTCTTAGATATTTAGTGGAATAAGCAGCATTTCCTGTGGTGGCTACTTTGTCTCTGTTTTTGACTCATACAGACTGGCTGATTGATAATTTCACATATGCAGTTTGTCAAGCAAATTGATTATCTGTAGGCAAGTTCAAGTTACAATTTCCTCCGACATCAGGTGAATGGATCCCAACACAATCAAATACTTATGATGCAATTCAAGTTAATGATGCAAAATCATGCCAGTAAGTGTTCAACTAGTGACAAAATTGAAATAAACTTCTTCCATGAGGAGACGTTTGGTTCAGCTATGTGGCGAAAAGTCTGTGAGCATGTGGATGAGGACGTGTAAAAAGACATGTGTGGAAAATATGAATCCCCTGCCATTGATGAGAGAATGGATTTGCATACCCTCTGAAAGTGCATTCTTGGCAATAAAGGTCTGCAATAGTTGAAGATATACAGAAGGGTCCAATTACTGTGTTGGTATCTCCATTGGGTCCAGTTATGACCAACTTTTTTATGTTGGAGGAAAGTGAAACGTTCCGTCATTTTTAATAAGAACGATACATTCCCTAGCTGCTTCCACTGCCCGCTCTTGATGCTCAGTGCTGAAAAAGGATATACAATACACTGCAAATGATTGAGCTTTATTAGTTTAAAACTAGCAATCGCATGTGTACAATGCAATGTGAACGCCGAACGATATATGTTATTTGATTTAGAGGGATAGTTATAATTTTTGTAGTTGATGTTCATAAATGGTGTTATTGATTTTGTAAGTGTAGGAATATATATGAAGCATTATCTTTAAAGGTTGTATCTCTACATTTCAAATTTGTCACAACTTGATCATAAATCAAACCCTGCCCCAGCCACTTGTGTAAGAGTAATGGAAATACCCATAGACTTCCGAAAGAATCAAATTTAGCTGAGAAGAAGTAATTAAGATGCAAAGTATTTATCTAAAATGATATATAGATCGTATCATATTCAAACGTTGTAGCGATGACAAACACGGTTAAACATACGTGAGCCCACAGTCACAAAAAACAAAGAAGTACATGCCAAATATGTCAAAAGGGTTGCTAAGACATTATTTCGCTAATTGTTTTGACAAAAAGATGTTTCGTGATGTTGAATGTGGGTAGCCTTTGCAAGCCAATTCAATTTTGTTTCTTATGGTTTTCGTATATCAACAATTAATCGATGCAAGTAACAATAGTTGTTTTTTAAATAGATCAGGTTCCAAAGACTTTCTTCTATTGTTATCAAAATATTGGCTAACTTGGATATGTATGATTTTGTGTAACAAAATTATGGACCAATGCAATGAACAACATCTATATCAAAACCGGAAATTGTTTGCATCTATTTGGGTTTAGTAATACTATTGTGCATAATTATTGAGACTAATCATCACAACATACCCAATGAGGATTGGATTTGTAGGCTATGAATACTCTGTGAAGTTGAAAGTGAGGAACATTCTATTTTTATATTTCCTATCTAATATGCCCTAGCCAAAATATTTGGGCCTTCTTCTTCAGGAAATGATTTTAACATCCCACCGGCCCCAAAGGAGTGACACTTGTATGGAAAGTTCAATCCCACAGGATTTGAATCAACCAGGAAGTTGAAGAGATGGATCAAATGATGAGTTAAGGCGTTAAGGTAAAAAATGTTATAAGGTGGAAACCAATCCCTTGAAATTAGTTTTTGGATGCCTTTGCAGGGGGAGCTTGATAGAATCAACTGGGAGGAAGAACAAGAGAGACACGCTTCGTAGGGAAGACAATAAATTTGAGAGGAGTTCAAAGATATATTTTAAGTTTGTTGCACCTCAAGAACAAGCTTAGGAAGCAAAACATTTAAAGACAAAACACGTGGAGTGTCTTTGAGGTAGCCTAGGTTCTTCATGTTTTTCATTAGCTGAGAATGAAATAAACAAACTCGGGAGTCTGAAATAACTTTAAAATAATCCACATCCTTCAGGTGAATGGTAGCGGTATTAGTTTTGGATTGGAAGTCATGAATCAAATTCTTCTTGTCAACTCGACACCATCCAACACCTTCACAATTAAAGATGCCAAGAAATCCAGTGTACTTGTTCAAATTCCAAATTTTTAGTAAGTTGCAAGGAAAAGCATACACCAGAGAACACAATAAATTTTTAGTAAGACTTTCTTCTATTGTTATCAAAATATTGGCTAACGTGGATATGCATGATATTGTGTAACAAAATTGTGGACCAATGTAATGAATAACATCTATGTCAAAAACAACATTTGTTTACATCTGTTTGAGTTCAATAATATTATTGTGCATAATTACTGAGATTAATCATCACAACATACCCAGGACAACAAAAAAAAGTGGGGTTTGAAACACTCTATACAGACGAGATTTGAGAGCTTTTTCACCTTGTTCACACACAAAAGTTAAAATGAAAGTATGGCACTCTTAAGAAAAAAATTACTCAAAATGTAATTGGATATAAATTTAGTTTCTGTCATATTTTAAATGAAGAAAGTATAAGAGCTCAAGGCTACAACGAAGCTCGTAGTGGCTGAAATTTTAGAATCCAAAGCAGGATATAAGTAGCATGCTTTTTAACTGCATGTGGGCACCCCCATGAGTGGGTAAGAAAGGAGGGGTCCATATATACATATTTCGAACTATATACCTGATGAAAAGACTCTACTGTCTGTCATGGAGTGTATTTAAAACTTTATTTTGTTTTATATGAAAAAAAATCACAACTAAACGGACTTCGACTTTCTTTACTTTAGATAATATGTACTCAACGCATCTATTTAGTAGCTATGTTATTGTGGTTGCTGTGAAAAAAGAACCCTATAAACATCTCATGGAAACAATCCCTTTCCTCTCTATCATCTGAGTCATCAAATGTTTCCTCCTCTTTTAACACAACCACAGTGGAACTGCCCCAAATGCAAACTTGCTCTACAGCTCATGGTATTGATGTTCCCACTGACTTTGATAAAACATATGAACACTCATCATCTTTCGTGCCAACACCTCACAATACAGGAACAAAAGAAGAGGAAATCGAACAGTTCCTGCTCAACCACGATGGTAACACTCCATTTACCATGCCATCACCAGAGCTAGGCCTCTCGCCAATAAATGAATACAATATGGAGGGCCTGTTCTCAATGGCTTTCCCAACTTTATTACCGACAGGAAAAGTAATGTGGCAACAACCCCGCATAAAAGAGGTTACAATGCATGAATACACACTTCATCTGATGCGTTACCATGACGAGCGCTTTGGTTCCCACCATATATACAAACATACCATATATATATTTATTTTATGTTTGGAAATATGTTTGGAAATATGGTATTAACATCTCACAAAAAATGCAATGACAAAATATATACAAGATACATAAGCTATTAAACTACAGTTTCCCAAAAAGGTAAAGCCTCCATTTGGGCAAGGAAAGCCTTCTTGCTACGTACAAAAAGATGGAACTATAGGGATTTTACCGCTCATAGCGCTCAGGGATTCCTTCTGCCATTGGGGGTAATACAGATCATCCGGCTTCCAACAACTGGTGCATATCCATGCTGGAGAATTTTTCTAGTAGACAAGCTTGAACTCAAGCATCCTAATGAACATGGGTCAGTGTTTGAATCCTATGCTTCACCAAATCAAAATGAATTATTGAGTAGTTGACGACTGATGAGAAACTGGATAAAATGCATAATTAAGTGGATGGAAAATGGAATGACAAAATTTATACCAGATACATAAGCCATTGGGGGTGATACAGATCATCCGGCTTCCAACAACTGGTGCATATCCATGCTGGAGAACTTTTCTAGTAGACAAGCCTGAACTCAAGCATCCTAATGAACATGGGTCAGTATTTGAATCCTATGCTTCACCAAATCAAAATGAATTATTGAGTAGTTGACGACTGATGAGAAACTGGATAAAACACATAATTAAGTGGATGGAAAATGGATTATATAACCAAATTAGAATTAAAGGTGCACACAACCAAATTCATTGCTATAGCTATAGTCAAATATAACCAATGAGAGTAGGTCAGAATCAAATAGTGAAACAATGTTGTTAAGGCCCATGACAAGGGTTTCATCTAATGGAGAATAATGCCAAGCTCATGTCATGGAGTTTCATCTTCCAGGGGTGAATTAACATCTCACAAAAATGCAATGACAAAATATATACCAGATACATAAGCTATTAAACTACAGTTTCCCAAAAAGGTAAAGCCTCCATTTGGGCAAGGCAAGCCTTCTCACTACGTACAAAAAGATGAAACTATAGGGATTTTACCGCTTATAGAGCTCAGGGATTCCTTCTGCCATTGGGGTAATACAGATCATCCATCTTCCAACAACTGGTGCATATCCATGCTGGAGAATTTTTCTAGTAGACAAGCTTGAACTCAAACATCCTAATGAACATGGGTCAGTGTTTGAATCCTATGCTTCACCAAATCAAAATGAATTATTGAGTAGTTGACGATTGATGAGAAACTGGATAAAACACATAATTAAGTGGATGGAAAATGGAATGACAAAATATATACCAGATACATAAGCCATTGGGGGTAATACAGATCATCCGACTTCTAACAACTGGTGCATATCCATGCTGGAGAATTTTTCTAGTAGACAAGCTTGAACTCAAGCATCCTAATGAACATGGATTAGTATTTATAAAAAAATCCAAAATCCTTCAATTGGGTTATGCGCTTACCCTGTTTTATTTTTAATTTATTCAATTAGGTTCCGAGCTTTCCTGTTAGAAATTTGGGGAAAGTGTCACTTTTGTATATAATATAGATTCCGCTCACACGAAACCGCTACCCAGTTTCGAGCTTATTGCTTTCTCCTACTTTTTGTAAGTGATAGGGAAATTCAGTCGTGGAGTTGAGCGGGCGAAAGCGGCTTCTGTCAATAGCGGTGATGATTTTTCAGTGGGGTTGAAGAATCCCAATTCAGATATGTCATTCTTTGAGATTATTATCTCGATTTCAAGTAAGCGAAACCCAAAGAAAGAGCATTGTAATTCTTTAGCTTGGATAAACACTGTAATCACACAGAGCAGGTGTAAGAAGAATGTTGCTCCGTTTACCTCCATTTACATTTGCTGATTGTTATGTAAACAAACCGCTCTATTAAAAATGTTTATTTTTAACGAAGATAAGTAGAAAGTACGGTGAAAGGGAAACGTCGATTCTAAATTCAAAAAACACCGTTGAGCCACCGAATATTTGAGCAGTTAAAGCAATCAGAGTAATTGCTGGTCCATAGACCATTTGGTCTCATGGACATAACTAAAACCATTTCATTTCATTTCATCAAAAGAAATTTCCTCTTCTCCATTTAAATGTCAAGAGGTTTAGGGACACTCAAGGGTCAAGTCCATTATTGGCCGAACAAACTTAGTCTTCTCACGTAGAAATTTCTCATATGCTTTCTCGATGACCGAGAGCTGTTTTCTGAAGGTATGATCAGTTTTCCGACATGAGACAGGTTTGAGAGAACTTTTTGGACATGAATGTCCATTAAAAAGCCTCTCGTCTAAAAATTGCAGACTTATAACATCTGCTTGGCTCCATAGTTAGAAGAACTACCTAAAATCGAAACATAAACTCTAAGTGAAACCTCATAAAAAGTAAAACATATCATTCCATGACTCTAATTATAAAGAATCTTAAAAAGTATGAGGGGCGTATAATGATGGAAAAATACAAAATTACAAAACATTATCCGAGTAAAAAAAGCTCTAATAGATATAATGGATATTGTTCGTATTCCCCGCAAACAATGACATTAAAAAAGCGTAAAAATGTGAAAACGCGTCGGATGGCCGTCAAGCCGTCAATTTTAAGACATACCACGTAAACGTCAGAGGTCCTTTACCATAGGGGGAACGCTTCGATGTAATAAAGAAAGCGCTCAAACAAGTTCTTATTGAGCTTAGGGTTTTGAGTGCTATGTTTGTCATTGTGGCTATGTATTGCCTATCACACCACATTTTTGCTCAAAGTGGGACATTTATTTAGTTGTTTATTGCTCTTAATTGCGTTTTTCTCCCTTTGGGTGGCGCTTGCCTATTTTAATGGTGGCAGCCAATATTCATGCATCTTCTGATGCAGGTTTAAGCGGCGGGAAATTGAACGACCATGCCTCCAATAAAGAAACGAGCTCGCAAGTTTGTTCTGAAAGTTTACGATGAGGTAATGAACCCCCTCTGCTTGAGCCTGATGTTGTTTTAGATTTACCTCAATTTGAAAAGACTTGCTCTTGGCTTGAATCTTTTACTTTGGTTGCGTATTTTGTTGGTCGTTCCCCTGGAGAGTATTCTCAAACAATGGGTTCACAACCACTGGCAAGGTCATGGTGTCAAGCTTGAGGGTGTCCAGAACCTTACCAAGGGTTTCTTTCTTTTTCATTTCTCTAACCCTAAACATTGCAAGGTCATTATCAATCATGGCCCCTAGTTTATTGCAACACCCTGGTGATTTTCTCCCCAATGGACACGTGATTTCCAAGTCTTTAAAAATACTAAGCTTAAAGAGTCGATTTGGGTGGAATTTCCTAGCTTACCTCTTCCCCTGTGGAATTTTGTGGAAGACCTGGTCAAACCCATTGGGTGTTTCATCTGCCATGAACCTAGCAAGTTTTATGCAGCCCATCTCTGTAGGCGTCATGTTTGTGGAAGTGGACTTATCCAAAACCCAAGGAAACCATTGATATCCAAGTTGGTGACACCCTGATTTTCTCAGCATGTCCTTTATATTAATCTGCCCATCACTTACTTTCGCCCAATCCGTAGACCATATGATTCAGGAATGTCGTTAATGGCCTCCTTGGCCCCCTTGTCAATGATAAGAAACCCGCCAACCCTAAGCCGACATTGTCTCGTTGGCGAAGGTTGGACCACTGTCACCCACAAGAAAAACCCTAAACACCAGCCATCAGTCTATCTTCCTGTTGGGGGTCTTCCTTGGCTTTGGCTCTCATGGTCAATAATCAAATGTTGGCTCCTCCTCCCATTCATCGATCCCCATTGCAGCATCCACTATTGCGCCTACACCTTTGACTTCACAACCTCCTCCTGAGGCGAGTTTTGATATCTCTGGTCCCAAGTCCCCCCATGCGTGTTCTCATAGTCCTTCTCCCAAAGAGGATGAAGAATATGTACCATTGCACATGGCACCCATTTCAGATGAGTGATTATGTTCCTTTTTCAAAAATTGTTGGCTCTTCCCTTTTTGTAAAATCGGTTTCGGTTTGGGGGGTCTCGAGGTGGGCGGGAATGAACCTTGCATGGTTTCTAAATGATTGTGAGTTCTATTGGAATGTTCATGGACTTACTGAACCGACCCTTCGTTACACGGTTTGGGACGGTTGTCAAAAATTTGGTCACATACATGTGCTCTATTTGTAGGAGGTTAAGCTTGTTGGTTTTCTTTCTCCAGTTTGCTACTGTACTATTTGGCCAAGTGTCATTTGTCACCATTCCAATCATGAGCCTGGGAAAGGGGGTGTTATTACTCTGCTCTCTCCTTCTCTACAAAATTCACTTATTTCTTGGGGTTTGACCCCTCGCATCGGGTTGTGTGGTCCCTTTTTGATATGTATGGTCATATTTTTGGCATTGCTAACATTTATGCTTCTAATGATGTTGTTGAATGTTCTTTACTTTGGTGGTGGCTTGCTGATGAGCTGCTGACGCACACTAGATTTTGTGTGGGGATTTCAACATGGTGGAGTCTACTGAGGACAAAGTGGGGCATCTTCCTATGCGATGGTGTGTGGGGGAACGCAAGGCTTGGTTCTATATGCACAACAAACTTGGCATTTTAGATCCTAATCATTGCTTTCATCATGCCACTGATGCTCCCTGAGTCACTGGTCCAACCTTCGACAAGGTGATGACAAAGTTCTCAAATGACTTGATCGGGCCTTCCTTCCGGAACAACGGGTGTTTTCTTTCTCTTCCACTTCAAGCAGACCCATTTTTGTTTGGGAAGGGACTCTACTCTCAGATCATCAACCTATTTTTTTGAAATTGTGTGGCATTTGGCTCCTTCCCAAACCTCATAACTCGCAATTCTATCTTAACATTGTTCACCTACAGCATGAACGCACTGTTGAGCACATCCTTTACATTTGGAACCTAGTGGATCGCCCTTTTGGTTTAGAAGGATGGATTATTTGGTGGTAGGATGCCATTACCAGAGTTACGTCTTTTCTCCGTTTATTTGGGAAACAGTGGCTCTTTTCAGACGACGGGCTCATAAGGCCTCTTCCTTGAATATGTCAGAAGCTCTAGAGCCCTAGAACACTCGCCCTTCAACACCCACCTTCAAATTGAGGTGACACAATGGCAGCAAAATCTCGGGATGAAAGAAGTGTACCAAGCCGTGGACCTCAAATTCGAGCTAGGTTGCATTGGCTTAAGATAGGGGACCAAGTTACCAAATAATTATTTGCTTTCCTCCTCCCTATCACTCCTCTAGTTCAATTTGGGCAATCAAAGGTGACATTGGTCATCTCACTGATCTCTCGGATGTCCTACATGCTTTTGTTCAACACTAGCATGGGGTTTTTGCTGCACAACCTTACACTGCTGAGAGGGATGCTGCTTTGGTTCAATGCCTCTAGGTTGTCCCATGCAAGCTTTCTGAGACTCAGAGAATTTCTGTGATCACCCGCTTTCTGTGGATGACCTTAAGGAAGTTGTGATGTAAATGAAAATCGACAAAGCTCCTGGTATTGATGGCTTTCCATGTGAATTTTATCAAGTGTTATGGGATATTGTTGGTCCTGACCTTCATCATGTCTATTGTGAAGCGATGGCCAATAATTCTCTTGGGGCTCGATAAATCAAGGAAATATTAAATTTATCCCCAAGGCTAGAGATCTGAACTCATCACCAATTGGAGGCCAATTACTCTGTTAAATGTCTCTTACAAGATCATTTCCAAAGCCTTAGCTCTCTAAATTGAAATCTTTTGCCTCTTATTGTGCACCCTGAACAGACTGGCTTCATCAAGAGCAGGTTCATTCTAGATAATATCATTGTAGTTTGGGAAGGTATGGAATGGGCCCGAGTTTCTCGTCAAAAGGCCCTTTTATCAAAATTGACTTTGAAAAATCTTATGATAGGATTGAATGGCCTTTTATTATTGTTATGTTGCAAGCTCTTGGTTTCAGCCCCAGGTTCATCGGTCTATCAATATGCTTTTCCAGGATGCTAATGCCAGGCTTACCATTAATGGAGTTCACTTTGATATGTTTGAGTTGTATAAATCTATTCGACAGGGTTTCCTTAGCTCGCCACTTTATGTGCTTGTTGGAGGGTTTCAACTACCTTCTTGCTAAGTTTGCTTCCCAAGGGTTGGTTAAGGGCATTTCTCTTCCTAACTCTGATCTACAACTTATTAATGGACATTTTGTTGATGAATCCTTCTTAAATTTGACTGAGGATGAAGAGTTTGTTTCTTCCACTTTGTAGTGTCTAGACATATTTTGTTTGGCTTCAGGGTCCTCCATTCAGTGGGCTAAAACTCAATGTTACAGACAATCTATGGATCCTATTCCTCCTTGGCTTGCAGGTTATGCTTGGCAGTGGATTCAACCAGGGGTTCAATTCAAGTTTTTGGGCATTCCCTTTGCTTTTCAGGCTACTCCTACTACTTTGTGGTCTTATGTTGTCCAACGAGTCGAGAAAAAAATTGCTTATTGGATTACCAAGCCCCTTTCTTTAGCCAGCAAGTTCCAGATTTGCTCTAAGGTGCTTGTTGCTACCCATGTCTATTATTCTTCCTGTTGGGCACCTTCTAAAGCTACGTATGCTAAGATGGAAAAGCTTCTTCGTGATTTCTTATGGGCTAACTCTACTAATCACAAGGGCTTCCACAAAGTGGCTTGGGAAATTTTTTTCTCCCAAAGATGTAGGTGGGTTAGGTCTCATTGATATTCGGCTTCAGGGCATTGCTCTCAATGTCAAGTGGATTATCCAAGGTTTAGAAGGTCAAGAGGCCGGAAAATTTTACTCCACCATTGTATTTGTCAAGGGGCTCTATTTGGCAAACAATCTTGGAAAAATATGGGTTTGCAAAGTCGTTGCTCTCCCCTGTTCCTGTCAAGATAGGAGGTTCATTTGTTGTAAAGAGTATTTGGAAAGCTTGGGAACTGATCAAACCCCACCTAAGATGGGTGGGGGATGGTTTCAGGATCGGGTTGTCCATTAATTCTCAATCACTATGGTGGTCTTCTGTTATCAATTTTCACAATGTTCCTTTTGCTATGGTTCCGTGGATTAAAATCCTTCGATTGTTTAAGCATGACATCACTAAGCTGGGGGATCTATTTTGTAAAGCCACCCATTCTTGGAAGCCTTGGGTCCTTCTTAAAGCTCAATTTTCTCTCAATAATGGAGATAAGGAGTCTATTTAGGAAATACAATCTACCATACCTGATGAGATGCTTCACAAAATTGGTGTTGCCCCTCTAACTCAATGGTGGCGCGATTGGCATTGGCCCACTGCAACTCCTTTTAGTCAGACAAACCCCGCTTTGTTACCAACTTATCTTGCACCTCAACAAATTCCTTTTGAGAAGTTGAACACATCCTAAAAGATTAAATCCACCCACAGGGGTTGGAAGTGTGATTCACACACATTTGGAAAGCTCTCTTAGAACCAAAGAAGGCTCATTTCCTTTGGTGCTTACTTTACCAGGGTTTTCCAGTTGGAAAGCATCTTCAACATCTTGGGGTTGTTAATCCCTGTGTCATGCATGTCAGCGTCCTAAAACCCTCATGCATTTGTTCTGGTTTTTCCCGCTTGCTCAGTCTTCCTAGAAGTGGATTCACTCCCTCTTCCAACCTTTTTGCCCCGAACCCTTCACCTGGAAAATTGTTTTATTGGGGGACTCGACCTAGCTACTGCAAAATTCAACAAATTTTGGCAAATTTTTTTTGTTGAAATTCTTTTTGAAATCTAGAAGATTAGAAATGACTCTATTTTTAATCAAACTTCACTTAGCTGGAGTTTTCTATTTATGCTAAAACTGGAATTATTGCTCATGTGTTGCTTCAGATCTAGGTCCAGGCAGAGAAAGTCTGCTTGGAAGTGGAACATATTCAGGATCTTCTCCCTCATTGGGTAGCACTTCGTGCTTTGTTAGTAGAGTTTGTCTCGCGTGCCTCCACTCACCACCGTGGCGCTGGTCCTCGCCTCCTCCTCGGCCTCGGTCTCGCTGGGAAAGGAGCTCGCGGCATGATGTGCCCGTGCTCAAGCAATTCCTTCCCTCCTCGCAAGCAGGCCGATGGTGTTTTCTAGTGGCTCGGTGGCGATGGTTGGGGAGGTCCTCTTCATCCCCACGAAGGTGATGGTTCTGGCTAGGGGGCTCCTCCCCTCATTCAAAATAGTGGCAGTGGTTCTAGTTGGTCGTCTTCCTCTCCGGCCTTTCTAGTTCAGCGGGATGTCCCCCGATAAATTTCCTCACTTGGCTCTTGTTATTTCTCCAACTCAGCCAGATCGATCCGTCTCACGATTAGAGCGATGGGTGGGATCCTCTACCGTCCTCTCTAGACCCTTCTAATAAGGGTTGGGGGACGCTTCACGTAGGTCACTGCCACCGCCACCTCCTCCTTTCACCATGTTCACGCTGCTGCCTAATGCTTTGTGACTTGTCACCATTTGTGACTTATTTTGTTCATCTCGCTTTTATTTTCCCATGGCACTTGTGTGCCTGGTGTGCATTTTGGGGGTGTGACTTTTCCACCTAGATTTTTGGTTGGAAACCCTATGTAATTTTCTTGATCTTATCAATATAGAAGTTTGTTCAATAAAAATAGCAAGGAAAGATGACAAAGATGAAAATCCCAAAAGAGGATTATATTCCTTAAGACTCTTCCTCTTTTAGCCTCGCAATAAACCCATTGATCGCATTTATTGATTCCCATGATTTAGATGGTAAAATTATCTTCTTTTCTCGTGTTATGAGCTCATTTTTATTAATTCATATATTTCTCCATCCTCCATAAAGTATCTACTTTTCTCGTGTGATGTTTTCAAGTTGATTACAAACCTTAAACAATTTTTCTTTCTAGAAATTGAAAGAAATAACGAGTTCTTGTATGGTATCTCTTTGTGATTGGGATTTTGTTCCACATTAATATATGGCTTCTAAGGTACAATTTGTTTTAGAGTTAAAAGTGTGCATTCGATTTCAAATTTCTATAATAATTCGATGAGTTCGTTTTACACGGAAAATTCTTTATAGTTGCATTTAGTTAGCTATTCCAAATCAAAAGCGAACTTCGAGGGCATCCCTTCTCTCATGCTAAAATCTTGTAGTCAAATTATTGTTGATAGAAGTATTATTCTTCATAGAAATTCTAAACAAGATGGTATATCCCCTTTTGAGGTCTTCATTCCACTATAAATTATGCATACTCATGAATATGTGGGATTCGTTAAAATCATGTAGATAATAAATGTGTCATTATCTTATAAAATATGCAGATTGTTATTGCACCTACATGCCAATAGTGGTGATTCTATGGGATTTCTTGAAAATCATGCGGACAATTAATTTTTCATCATATTCAAATGCTCAAACTTTGCTATAAAACCTTAAACGATATGATCCAATAAGAATGCAGAAAATTAATATTTTCTATATATTTTATTAACAAATGCCATTTTAAACCTCATGGGTTGTTCAAACTAAGTCACAAGGTTCAAGTTTGAGTTCATTTTGATGAGGATAAAGTTGGGTTCAAAGTCTTCAATGGATTACAAAGAAACAAAAATCTTTAAATTTGAACAATATCATTAGTTTATTATTTTAGTTTTCCAAACAAATTGCATAAATCTATTAGAGGAATAGAGTAGAGAGAACTTTTTGTTCTCCATTTTCACTAAGTATATGTATACATACACATTTATAAAATAGTGAAAAATCATGCCAACTTCCCATGTAAAAATAATGGATAAAATTCGAGTTCAAGTTTGATGAGGATAAAGTTTGGTGAAGTTTAAACATTTTCCATAAAGTTGGTGTACCTTGTGACATAGGGCTCAAAAATTGTTTAGGCAAGGGAAAAGTATAATGCCCCATTGGGTAACACATTTGAGTCACACAAAATGGCTCTCCAATAAATCTGGTATCCAAAACACAACAACATGCCCAAGGAGTAGGATCTACACAACATCGATGAGATTAGACAGTAAACCAATTGTACAGAGAATATTTCACGTAAAACTTGTATCGTTTGTTGTCGAGCTCCTACATTAAACTTTCCTCTAATAGAAGTAGTATACTTGTTTCACCATTTTCTTTACATTATTGAGACAAAACAAATAAGGGTAAGGGCCAAGGAGGAATACTGTTCATGTTGGTTGGTCGAGGGTATTGACGTTTTGACTTCTCAATCCAACACCGTGAGAGCTTCCTTTTGGCTAGGAGGAACTACATGAAATAGAGACAAAACCACCAAAGAAGAGTTAAACAATATAACAAATACTAGTGTATGCTAGGTCCAAGAAGTGTGATACTCCCTAGAAGTTGTCATTAATCAATATTTTATAAAACAAATATTTTATAAATGAAATACGTACATAAATGAATCTAGTGCTAGTATTCTGATTTAGGTACCTCAGATCACTATCAGCATCAATCCAATTAAATAGTAAAAACTATGTGGGTCAAGGTCTTTCGGTCAGGTTATAGGTTGTTGTGTGGTGCGCAGATCACAAACAAGGTCTTAAGAGGATTGAATAATGTGTTTGGGTTGTTTTGGTAGGTGGGTAGTTGTTGGTTTGCACAATGTTCGAAAACACAGTGACCGATGATGGTCAATGTATGACCGACCACGGTTAGGAGGAACCGACGATGGTTATGAGTAACCGGCATTAGTGTAGTTGGATGATAAGAATATATAAGATCTGATTGTGGGGATTGAACTCAAGATAAACAGAGATATAAGGGTGGATGGGGAGGTCCGTAAAGGTCTCAGGTATACTCAGAGGTGTATAACAAGTGAGAATGGGAAATTTGGTGGTATGGTAGGGGAATGGAGTGAGTCTACAAGCGAGGCGGGGAGGTGGAAAATGAACATGCAAAGTATAAACTAATAACAATAATAAAAAGGCTATTATACTGAAATAGACTATGCTAGAAGAAGGTACACTTACTGTGATGTAGGTTTGATGGCTGAATGGTGATAGGAGTTTATCAGAAGAATGGTGTTTAATGCCACGGTAGTGCTTCCTGGAATATTTCGTGAATGTGATGCTTCCGGATCTACCCAGTGCCGGGCCGTGGATGTCCTGGGTGTGTGAAAAGACTATGGTTCTGCTTGCATGTAGTTCTCTTCTCGTCTCTTTAATCTTCGAATGTGCCAACCCAAAAACAAGGTTTCGAGGTGAATAAATGGTAACGCAAGATGGTTCCTTATTGACCAATGTCAGTTAAGGTGAGATTCCCTATGTTTACTAAAAATGGCAGATTTTACATCTTTTGGATCAAGTTTGTTCCTTTATCCGCAGATCGAACGGATGTTACATTTTTATGAGTGGGAAGGTGGTTAGAGGGATAATAGGCATTGATTTTTAGGGTTGAACTAAGTCTTAGCTCATTAAGGTAAGTGGGACCAAGTCTTAGTTAGTTATGGAAACATGCCAAGAATAGGTCTAGGGTGAAGTGGCTAGGTGAGGTGTCTAGGTGAGGTGGAGGGGTGAGGTGGAAATTAGCTTAATTAAAATAATTAAGTAATGAATATTGTGAGGATGGGTATTAATTTGATTAAGTTAATTAAATTAATATTAATGTGGGGTGGAAGGGGCCATGGTTAGGTGAATATATTTGAGTTGGCTATTCAATAGGGGGCCAAGGGGAGTGTGACCCAATTTTGGTGTCTACATTTTGCCCCTTTTGTTGGGTAGTTTGTATTGGTAGGTGGTGTTGAGAAAAATAAGATGTGGGTGCCCTTAGTGTAAGTGAAGGTGATCCCCTCAAACCAAGAACTCGGTGAGGTGTAGATGGAACCAGTGAGTGGTTTGATAAAATGTGGATGTGGTGAAAATGAGTGTAGATGTGGGATAACATGGTAAAGGGTAAAGGTCAAAATGGGAAAATAGGTAAATGGGCCGACTCAAAGGTAGTGGTATTCAAACACATGCAGACGTTATAAAATACAACATGGTACCAGGTTATAGAGCTTGCAAACTTTACGTCATCCAAGGTTGATATGTTTATCCAAACAAGGTTGAAGTGATTTCGGTATCCAAGGTATAGGATATGGTGTGGAAACACAACATAGGTCAAGTGCAGGAACATTTAGGTATGATCTAGTACACTAAAGGTTGGGTCGGGATAAACAACATGACAATAGGCAAGGTAAGGTCAGTAAGAAAAATGACACAAGTAACAACATCGCAAGGTATAGTGAGCACATGGGTTAAAAGGTCACAAACAAAGTGTTCCGAGTCCAGGCATATAGGTCACGGCATGGGTAGTGCCAAGGTATAGGGAAAAATAACAGGTCCCTAAATGCAATTAAGGATAGGGATAGGTAAGATGGGTGGGTAGGTAGGTGGCAAGAAGGGTGGGTAAGGTCAAAAAGAGGGCAGTAAGGATAAATGTGGGTCAAAATGGGTAAAATAAGGTAAAAGGGGTATGACAAGTAATCGATGTTGGTTAGATAATGACCTGAATTGATTGGCTAGGGCACGATTTGACCGACATCGATCATGTCGATTTGGGTATATAAAAAAATAAAAATCCATATAATACATATTCATTTTTACGTTTTGGATTTTGTGAAAATGACGAGAGCACGAGACATTGTGCCTTTTCGAGAGGAAAGTATGAGGGACTATATTGAGCCGAGGTGGAGTGATCACGGTTGGTGAGAGTAGCAGTAGACATGTCCACGAGATTGGTGTGGTTGATTTGATTGGGTAGACTGGAGGATTGGATTTGGTGATTTATACATGGAAGAGGAGGGAGAAGGGTTGGGTGGACCACCGGTGCAAGGGGCCAAATGTGCCCCATGGAGATGGCATCGTGATGAGGTAAGATTTGATCCCATTCCTTGTTTGTTAGGTAGATTTGTTTATAGAAATCAAGTTAGGGTAAAATGGGTTTTGGGGGGAATTTATTTTTAATTTGGGAAGAAAATGGGTGAAATAGTAATGGAGGAAGGGGTAGTTAGGTGAATGAGGGTGGGGGAGGGGTTGAGGGGGGTTTTAGGTAGGAATGGGTGTGTAGGATGGGTGATTAGGCTAGTTTTGAAAAGTTTTGGAAAAAATGGGGTGGGGGTTTAAACGTTTTGGCTCGCGGACGGTGACAATGTTGGTCAAGGGTTAACTGACATTGGTTGGAAACTTCTGGCATGGTCATGTAGTAGGTGACCGATGTCAGTCACAAGGGACCGATTCTGGTCATAAGGAACCGATGTCGGTTGGGTTTAGAGGAGAATAGATCAATAGGTAGAAAAGGCTAGGAAAAGAAGGGTAAGGGATGGGAGATAGAAGTAAGGGGAGTGATAATCAGTAAGGGTAATATGTTTACAAAGGGTAATGAGTAGGGAATAGGTATAAGGTGCATGAATAGATTGGTTTAGCAAGGGAAAATTGGTAGAGTGGGTATAATAAGTAATAAGGGTTGGGGACAAGGTTTATTGGGTACAATATGTGTTTGGTATGGGAAGGTTTTGACAATAGTGTGTTTTTTTGGGTGCGCGCAGAAAGGGAACAAATATGGATGTCGATGGGGTACCTCCTTATTACTAGATGTTTGGGGGGACATGACCGATGAGGAGTGGAGGCACGTGACTGAGGTGGGTCTGATTGGGATTTGACATTATAGGCATATAGCTCGTGATCTGAGTTTGATGGTCACTCTCATCGATAGATGGGATTGTTATCTCAAATTTTCCCTTAGAAAAATTGGACCACCCATGACCTCGTGTAGGAAAAAAATCCAAAAACGGTTCCATCAAACGAGCTCATGCTCCAAATCCAACAAACAAGTTATAGGTGGGCTCTAAAATGGAATAAGCATGGTCGGGAAGGAGCGAACAACTCTAAAATAGAAAACTAGAGGCTCTAAAATGGAATAGTAGGGTCGAGGAAGGAGAAAATAGTGTCAAAAGGAAACCAAAGGCTCAAAGGAAAAAATTGCTAAGGTTCAAAGTCTTCGTGCTCGTAAATAGTTTAATGAGCCCCAAAATTGGTTAAGTATGGAGGAGACATCGGAAGCTGCCAAGTGACCAAATGGCGCACCTCCAAAGATCAAATCCTAGGCTAGAGACTTAAACAAACACCAAGCCTTCACATGTCCATAGCCCTAAAAGTTTCACTAGCTATTAAAAAGTCTTCGACTTAGCAGAAGGTGCCAAGTGTTTTAACGACACACATTCAAAAGCGGGACCCTGGGTGGAGACTCAAATGAGCACGGGCTCACCACGTAGTCCAAGGCGAAAAATGGGACAGAGCGGGCCCAAAATTGACTAAGTATAAAGTGTAGGAAGAAGGTGCCAAGTGTCTTAATGGTGCACATTCAAAGGCATAGCCCAAAGCGAAGACTCAAATGAGTGTCAGGTTTCCACATGTCAACCCGACGCTCCTTCAAAGGTATAATCCGAGTGGGTTTCCAAACGAGCGCAGCTCGCCATGTGTCCCACGTCTAAAAAAGGGACAGAGTTAGGGTTTAAATAGTCAAAGAAAAGGTAGGCTTCTGAGGGAGCCAAGTGTCAACACGCCACTATTTCAAGGGTAAAATTTGGGTCAAGTTTCCAAACAAGAGTCGGGCCTCCATGTGTTTTGGGCTAGAATTTTGGCCCCGCTAAGTAGGAGATTGAGGCAAAATTCAAAGGGACAACGTAGAGCCTATGGAAGTCACCACATGTCAATTTGATGCTATTTCAAAAGAAAAAGGTAGGGGTTGAATCTCCAAGGTGCGCGAGGCTGCCACATGGACCCAGTACGGACATACTCTTTCAAATATTGTGCGCCCACGTCTAGGAACTTCAAATAGCCATATCTTTTGATTGGAGACTCGATTTTGGGCGGGAGAAGACTTTTTGGAAATTTCTTGACACCCTCTACACCATGGAAACATAAAATATCATTCTTAATAGGATTTGGTGGGTGAAAATGGGAAAATGTCTTCTAGACATTAATATAGAATCCGATTTCTTCAACTACTAGATCTGATTCAATTCGATCCGTCGTTCTTCCTTCTTCAACACGCCAAGAAGACAAAGGGAACTAGAATCAATATATTGTAGGAGGATTTGAGATGGGAATTGATTAATGGTGGTTGAGCTTTTAGAGCAGGATTCAATGCATATCTCAAGGTGGTTGAAGCAGGATTCAAATTTTCCCTCTTCTCTCTCTTATTCTTCTTATATATTGTAAAGGAGGGGAATATTCAAACAGTTGGTCGTTGTTTCTCCTCCCCCCTCTCTCTTTCTTCCTTAGGGTAGAATGTAGAGTCTAAGCCTCCTCCCATGGCTCTGTAATGGCATTTTCTTTCCTCTTTCCCACTAATGATGTACTATGTAACATTTAGAGTAATAGAATCTATTTCGTGATGCATCTATCCATCCTTGGATTATTTTGTTGTCTCTTCTTACCTCTCATCATTTTAGGGTGTACTATGCATACATTAATGTTTGTTGTAGGTTCTAGGAGCTATGTTTAATGGGTTTTGAAGTGGTGTTCTGTGTGAAATCTATCTCTAGTCCATGGTGCATTCTATCCACCCTCTCCTCTCCTCACCTCTCTCCACTTCAGCAATGTGTATGTGATTCAACCACTTCCTTTTCTAGTGTATCACCACTTAGTGTAGGCTCTTTCACCTCTCTCTCTTTCTCCCTATCCCCTTGGAACAATTATATTAGGATAGAATAGGTTCTACCTACACGGAGTAGCTTATGGCGGAGTAGATTAGGAAGCAAGAACTGGCTTTCTCCGGAGGTCCATCTCAACTTTTGCAAGTCCCACAGCTTGAGAGATGGTCCCATGTTGTGCAATCATAATGGATTCCCCTACTCCACATCATGACATTTGGGGGTGTTGTGATTCGCACTAACAGAATTCCATGACCAACACATTCCATTGCTAATGGTGAGATGACTATCACCTTAGAGGACATTTACAGGATTTTGTAGCTGCCGATAGTAGGGGCATAGGTGTATTCTATTTCTTCGAGAGGCATTAGAGGAGTTGATGCTGACAGTATTTGAAGAGGGGATGGTAGAGATGAGGTTTCATAGCACCAGCTTGAGCTATGGAGAGATGTACGTGGCTCATCTTGAGGAGATGAGGCTAGTGGTCTTGATTATGGAGGCAGTGTGTTGTTTTGCACTACCAGATGTAGAGGGTGGGAGATTCCCATGAGCACTAATGGGATTCCTTCATGATATGATGGAGGAGAGGACCTACTTTTCCTGGGCACTTGCCTACTTGGTACAACTATATAGGGAGTTATGGGCCTACGGGAGACTACGAAGGTTTAGCTTATGTTGCACTTTTCTTCTTCATTGTTGGGCATATGAGCACATTGTGTGTGTTCGTCCGATTGGGTTTCCCTGGCTGGATGCATTTGAGCTAGGTATGGTCTAGGTTGGTTACATGCAATGGGTGCCTATTGTGGGGTGCACCGGGGGGCAAGGGCTACACATGATGTAGCCCACTACAAGTAGATACTAGAAGGGTTGTTGGGGTAGAAATCATTTGGGGATAACATGTGGGCTTCCCATCATACAAGAAAATGGCCATAGAGTTAGACAAGCTATAGTTTCTCGATGGATAGAGGGGTTCCGTGTAGGAGAGTACAAGATGATACCCCTTTGACAGGTCGACGACTTGATTTGGTTTTCCGTATGATGTACCTCTACGGTTCCCACAAGACAGGAGGGATGATGTGGAGAGACCTATTCCTCTACCACAACCGACCATGCCATGCCTAGTGGAAGGAAGGACAGGTGATGGTCAACTCGATGGATTGATGATTCCAGAGTTACAGATGGGTACAGACAGTGGTGGGTAGCATGGTTGCGAGCCGTACCACAAAGGCCAAGGCAGCCGGACTTGGCCACCATCACAGTGCAAAGAGATGCCCTCCAGGGGAAGGTGGTGACCCTAGTTACACAATTGGGGATAGTGCAGGGACAATTGACATGGTCATTTGCACAGGTTTCTGTATTGCAGACATAAGTGATAGGGTTACAGTGGTTGCCAGGCTAGACAGATCGAGGCCCTACATTCCCAAGTATAGGCACAAGTACTCCCACGGGCTTAGGGCCTATTTTGTAGGTAGGGGCGGTATATGATCCTTTAGTATAGACACAAGTGCAAGGATAGGGTCCCGAGAGACAGTACATGTGGATGAGACTAATGGCTCCACCGTAGCAGACAAGCACCTATGGCCTAGTTTAGAGATGCCTTAGGAGAGGCATGATATTATCAAAATCACCTGATAGCTACAAGAATAGATTTCCCATCCATGCATAATATAGAGCACAACATGCCTTGAATGAGAGGACTAGGTATTACATGAACATTTTGGAGAGTATAGGGGCCAACGAGCCCCGGGACAACAGGTCGTGGCGAGGCCATCACAGTGTATGAAGGCCAACTCTAGGTGTAGTACCAGCCGAGGGAAGACCGAGGCCCATGGTGGGTGGTGAGATGCTAGTAGGGCACCGCACAGGAGAAAAGAGAGGGGGTAGGCGAGACTTTCCCAGAGGATATCAGGTGGGATGGTGATTAGTCACTATAGATGGTCATTATATTGATTTTGTTGATATATATATCAGCATGTGTGCCAAAGATATTGTATATTATTCTTCACATGTATATGGACACACAAAGTTTTGATGATTTATTTATAGAGATGGTGATATTGATGAGATGACATGTTATATGTGTATTACTGATCTTCATTGTTATTGTTGATGTAATGGAAACTAGGTAAGTTAGGCATGGTGGAGTCGAGGTCGGTTAGGCATGGTGGAGTCAGTCATAGGCATGATTGATTCAGTTGGTTAGGGCATGATCAAGTTAGGTCAATTAGGCATGGCTGAGTTGTGGTTTTATGGTTGATTGAATTTATAGTTCATTAATTTTGCAATTAATGATGGTATGGATAATGTTAAGATGATTTGTAGGAAAATGTATGATTATTGTAAAGAAATGGTAAACGTGATGAAATGAATGTATGTTTTATGATGGTAAAAATGTTTATCAATTGTTTCTTGTTTGGTTTAATTTCCAGTTATTGATATAAAATGAAAACTAACTAAGGTAGAATGTACATATGAAAGTGAAAAGGGGGAAATGGTTAGGGTAAAGAATGGCCAAGCTAACCTCCAAGGGCCCCATGCCCTCGAAGTGTTGCCTACATAGTCCCGACGAAAAGGGACCTCAGGCCGATGTAGTTCTCCCATAAGCTAGGGAATAATATGATGAAGTAGAGGAATGGGTTGGTAGATGTTAGGCATGGGTGAATGGAGGTCATAGGCATGGTTGAGTTTAGGTTATAGGTATGATTGAGTTGTTTTAAATATAGGTGTCTATGAGTTGGTCCCTGTATAGGATAATCAATAAGTAATGAGGAAAGTGAATGGTAAGAGGTGGCAAAAGAACCACCTAATTGATAAAACCCTAATGATTCTACCATACCCTAGATGGTCTTATGAATGTAAGACCATAAAGGCCTTGCATAATGGACTATTCTAAGGGTGAAGAAAGTCACATGATCACGAAATGTCATGGTTTAGTGAGTCCCTTAAGTGAAGAGGGAATTAGGATAAAAAGGTAATGAGATGAGAGTGGGTGGTTTAGCATAACTTGGTGTATGACAACATGTTTTTCTTAGAAAGAAACCCAAGATAAAAAATAGGCAAGTCCATGACAAAAATTTCATCATTTTCTTCATCTTTTTTTAATAGATTGATCGATGTGGGAAGTTTATATGGGATGAGTATATTATCTCCTTGAGGTCTTCATGAATCGATCGATGCGATAAGCTTTCGGATATTTTTTTAGTTGTTTGAAATGACTTTATAAATATCTCCTTCAAGGGATCACTATTTATAGTGGTGGAAATAGGGTCAAGAGATGTCCCTTTTGAGGGAGTCATCTTTTTGCTGGAAGTTTGACTCAAGGAGTTGCATCCCTTTTTTTTTGGACGTTTAAGTCATGGACAAGACTATAGAGGAAGGGTAGGCTCTTGTTCGGATGAAAAAACCATAGTACACAGGAGTTAACTATGAAAGGGGTGGTTTTGAGTGATGAACGACCATGGGATTCCATCCTAGAGAAGATAAAAAAGTGTCCATGAGAATCATGCTATAAGTAGAGCCGTGGTACTCATATTGAAGATAACGCTGAGAGGTGATGGGTAATCACATGATTCTTGTTTAGTCGTGGATCCTCAAAATTGGGAATATGGAAGGTGGATGACACTCAAGGGATGAGCGATCAACTGATAGAAAGTGATATAGAACTTGATGTCAACAATAAAATGGTCAAAGATGCAAGGCATTGAGGGGCTCAAGTTTAGGTTTACCCTCGAGTGAAGACAAATGATAAGCACTTGATCTATAGGCATGGGTAACGATATAGGGTCCACGCCAATTAGGAGTAAATTTTCCCCACTTACTTTTGTCTTCTTTTGTTACATGTTGATTTTCTTTTAGGATGAGGTTGTCGACCTAAAAGGTTTGTTCATAAACACGTTTGTCATAGGAAAATTTGATATGTTTTGGTAGATTTTGAGATGGTCAAGAGCATTGGGACGAAGTTCATCTAATAACTCAAGTTGCACCATACGATCTTAGCAAAATTCATCATCATTGAGCATGTCTTGTAGTGAGATGCAAAGAGATGGAATCGAACTTCGAGGGGTAAAAATGCCTCGTTACCATAGACTAGAGAAAAGGGTGTGGCATACCATTTCGAAGTGTGAATACTAGTGCGATAAGTCCACAAGGTGAAAGGAATGTGCATATGCCAATCCCTCCCATTATCGTTGACTACTTTCATAAGAATTGTTTTCTAGGTTTTATTGGTCGATTTGGCTTGGCCAATGGTTTTAGGTAATAAAGTGATGAGAAAATAAGTTATATGCCAAAATCGTTGCATAGTTTACTAAGGGTTTAGTTTTTGAATTACTTTCCATTATCGGTGATGAGATGGTGAGGAACACCAAAATGGAAAATGATGTGATGGTTAATGACCTCACATTTTTTTTTGGCTTTTATAGAAATGAGGGAATGGCCTCTACCCATGTAGTGAAATATTTAGTAGTGGTTATGATCCATTAGTGGTGTTGTGAAGAATGGGGATTCATCTCACCGAAAATATCCAAACCCGATTGAGAGAAAGGCTAAAGGTCTCATGCAACCTGTAAGGCATGAATAGGTGTGTGATGGAGGTTAGCATGTTGTTGACATTTCACACAACGTTTGACATAGTCTCAACAAAGATATCGCGGTTTAGGGTTCACAATAATAGCCTCAGTGAAGAATGTGTTTAGTGACAACTAAACCACTAAAGTGACCTCCATAAATTCCATCGTGGACTTCCTTAATGGTGTAAGGAATTTTAGAACTCGTAAGGCATCGTAAAAGAATGCCATCTAAGCCATGCTTGTAAAGAAGACAACCCATGATGATATAACGGGAGACACTTTTAAGAAAGGCCCGTTGTCCATTACGAATGAGATTTGTGGGTAGAATGGAAAGGGAAAGATAGTCTTCATATTGCTTATACCAAAGGTCACATGGGTCAAGGGAAATGGTTATGACAGCGTAGACCTCATGAGGTAAATAAGAGGGTGATTATAGCCTTTATATTATGACAAAGATTTTAGAGTTAGCTGGTGAAGCATGTATATGAGAAGCCAAGCATGCCATGGTATCTATAAATTTATTGGTAGAATGTGGGGTGGTTTGAAGTGTGTAACGGTCAAAGGTGGTCAAAATTATGTCTATGTGATGCTTATACTTTTGAAGTATTCAGACGACACTAGTATAACCATTGACTTGGTTTATGACCAACTAAGAATCACCAAAGATATTAATAGACTTAGCGTCAAGGCATAAGCAACCTAGAGGCCCAATACAAGTACTTCGTATTCAATAATTTGTTTGTATAATCAAAATTAATTTTGAAAGACAAAGTCATAGGTTCACCATCAAGAGGAATGAGGATAACACCAACCCCTCCCAATCCGACACTTGGAGCCATTAAAGAAGAGTTTCATTTGGTAAGTGGGTTTGTCTAGGGAGAGGGTAGCTATAGACTCATCTGGGAAATTGAAGTTAGATGGTTGATTCTGGAAATAGGTGTATCGGCTAGTTGGTCAGCGATAGCTAGAATTTGATTGAATTTTGAATAATGAATTCGAGGTCAAGGTTGTCAAGAAGCATAAGCCACCATGTGGTAAATTGATGTTGATAGGGTTTGGTGTACATATAGTGTAGTGGATTAGTATTAGTAATGATGAAGGTTTTGTGGTTGAGTAGGTAATGGTGAAGTGTGGTGGCGAACTAAAAAACTAAGGATAAGCATAGTTTTTCGGTGTGGGTATATCTAATTTCATAGTCCGAGAAGGGTAAGACTTATTTAATAAACCGCTTGCTCTTTGTGTTGTTAATCATGATGAGTGATCATGACACCTAAAGAATGGTTAGTTATGGCGGAAATATATAGGTAAAGGGCTAGTATTCCTTAGGAGGAATGATAACTAGTGGTTGAAGGAGGTATTGTTTTGAGGCTTCAAAGAATTTATGACATTCATCATCCCATTTAAATGAAACATCTTGTTTCACCATTTTATTTATGTTTTTGAATGACAAAACAAATAAGGGTAAGGGCTAGGAGGAATACCTATTGAATGGGTTGGTTTATGGTTGTTGTACAAGTTGTGATTTCTAAATCTAGTGCTAATTGTGAGAGATTCCTTTTGGCTGGGAGGAACTACCTAAAATAGAAAACAAGACCACAAAAGAATAGTTAAATAATATATGACAGTGGACTACCTAGCGTGTGCTAGATCCAAGGAAGTGTGATACTCCCTAGATGGTTGTCAATCCACTATTTAAAATAACTTAATGCGATAAATAAGTAAATTCCTATTGTAGTTGATATGATTTAGGTATCTCATTCAAGCACAATAAGAAAATCTAATATAACATGCTAGGTTATAGTCAGATCTAAAGGGTAGGTAGTTGTCAGGGTGTTGGAATTGGTCAGGGTCAGGTTTTGGGTTGTTTGGGTCACTTGGTAGAAGGTAGGTTAGCTCTATTATTGGAAAAGGTGTAAAACATAGAGACCAACATCATATCAGTATAACCGATGACGATTTAGAAGGGACCAACAATGGTCATGGATAACCGGCAATGGTAAGGTCGGGGTGAAAGGAATTTAATAAGATTTGATTATGGGGATTGAAATGGAGCTAAAAAGAGATGGAAGGGTGGATGGGGAGGTCTGTAAAGGTATCAGGTATACTCAGAGGGGTGTAGGAGGAAAGAATGGGTGATTTGGTGGTGTGGGTAGAGGAATGGTATGAGTCTACAAGTAGGTAGAAGATTGGAAAAGAACATGCAAAGTAAAAAACGATATATAGTAACAAGGCTATTATATGAAATAGACTATGCTGGTAAAAGATATACTTACCGTGATCATAATAAAATGTGTACAAGGGCTTAGTACCTTGGAGATGGTGATGGATAGGGAATATGGGTGCAAAGTTGATGTTGAACTAGGTGTGATCCCAAAAACCAGATAGCTCACATACACTAGAGAAAGATTGATTAGAGATTTTATGTGGGGGCTATCTGACACTAGAAAAGATCCGAGAAGCGTTAACTCCACAGTGGTGGCGTTATCCAACCCCCGTGTGATAAGAATAATGATAAAATAGAATCCAAATAGATAACATGCAAGTTGATAAACAAAAGAACTGAAAGATGCCAGTATGTAGATGGTGTTATTGATCAGATGCGTGCAACATGAATCTCACTACATGAATCAAATCATGAGTAGAGTACCATGGAAATTCCACATGTTATCACAAAGACAAAATAATAATGATATTATGATAAATGGCTAAAATTCCTCAACATTCACCCAAATTTTCTAACTTTTTTCTTCCTCCTCAAATATGGGGAAAACCCATATTTATAGTTTAATGGTGAGGTTAGACTGCAGGTTAAAAGATACTCAGGGTTGAGTAAAGTAACTCCGAGTTAAGAGACATGATGTGATCAACTGGGCTCACAATTTGACTTAAAGTAAAGAAAAAGATAAGGATGTGATAAGAGGTGGGGATATTAGGTGAAATAAAGTATTCTCTTTTTGAATGATTAAGAGTGGGATGTCGGATGGGTGCATTATTGCCCATGTTTTGAATAATTTGTGAGAGATGGGGATAATGCCCAAAAATTTGAATTATCAAATGGGTCCACATGGAGCTCATTTGGTAATTAATTAAATAAGGTGAATAAATGGATGGGATTTTATTTAAATTTAAGAAAAAAAGAAAAGGTGAGAGGGGAAGTTATATGAATGTGAGATGATGGAGGGGTTATACCAAAAATTGGTATCTACATTTGCCCTTTTTGTTGAGTGGTTTGCGATAGCAAGCCATGAGACAAAAAAAAAAAGGGTTAGATGAAATATGTGTCTGAAGATGGATGAAGACATGACCAAAGGCAAGATGCCCAGGGAAAAAAAAAGGATCACAATAATGAAAAAAAGTATGGTGGTGACTCCAATATCACATCGGTAGAGGACAATTGCGGTCTCAACGAGAGACAGACGACAATGTTCTATAGACCAAGTGAGTGGGTGAAGACCACTACAGTATGGATGTAAACCATGATGACCAATGGGTCATAGGAAAACATCAAAATATGTGCAACTAAATGTGAAAATATGTGCGCAATCCTTTGTCTATGAGGAATCATGCAAAAAAATCATGCGTCCAAAAAAGGGATGAGGATGAAGATAATGATGCCCCAACACAGGGCATGAGAAGGACAAAAAGTGAGTTATATGTGTTGACAAGTACAAGGATGAAAAGGTGCCCCAAGATAGGGCATGAAGATGACATAACGAGAGATGGATGTGTAAATAAAAATGCCCCAAGGGGAATAATCATAAATGTGCACATGATGAGTAGATAGGATAGAAAGGTGAGATAAAATGCCCTAAAAGGGTGATAAATATGATGGTAATCATGTTTCATAGGAAAGATGCATAAGTGTTAGCAAATTAGAAGGTGAAAAAAAAGCAGTCCTACTTGTTTGGTAAGTAGGATAAGAAGTCAAGATACTTTTGTGATAAAGAAACAACAGAGAAAATATTCATGGAAGAGTACAAGATCAGATAGGTGTCATCATTATGGTATCCTCCAAGACAAAAATGTCCAGAAGATGGGATGAAAGATGTAGATGATAGATGATAGAGATAAGAGAAAGTGGACATGGTTGGAGTAGAAAGGACATGGTGGAGGAGAGGGATCAAATAGTAGAGAAGGATGATAAGAGAGGTGAGAAGATAGATGAAAGCACAAAAAGAGAAGAATGATAGTTAATAAGAAGGTAGTGGGAAAAGATAAGGGGGAAATAAATAGGTAAGGTACGAGGGACCTGGAGAAAAAGAAAATAGAGAAAGAGAGTAGGAGAAGAAGAAGGAGGGAGGAAGTCTAAACAAGAAGAAGATGAGATGAGAAGGGAAAAGAGATTAGAAGGGAAGGTGAATGTATAGAGATATATCATAGTAAAGAAGCAAGCAGAGATAATAAAGAGGAGAAATGGTGGAAGAAATAAATGATGAAGGAAAAAGAAGAAGACAAGAAAATGATAGAAGAAAGGATGAAAGGGAGATGGAGATCAAAAACAAAGGGAGAGAAAGAATGGATCATGAAAGAGATGACAGAGCTGAGAAAGAGAAGATGTGAAGAATATGAGAGAAGGATGATTGGAGAGATGAATAGGAATAGTAGGATGGAAAGATGAAGGAGATGAAGAAGATGAAGAAGTTAAAGAAGATGGGGGAAGAAGTAGAATAGAAAAGAGAAAGAAAGGAACTATGAGGAGCTAGGAAGATAGGGGTGGTAGAGAAAGAAGTTCAGTAATGGGGGAAATGGAAATAGGAGGGAAAGAAGAGATGATAGAGCAAAAAAACAAAAGAAGGAATGGAATCCCGTGTTAGGGGTAAGACCCAGGTAAAGAATATGAAACAGAACGCATGGAAATGCATGTGGATGGTGGGATGATTAAAAATATGGGACAACACTGGTGAGTCTAGGTTATCAATGGAGAAGTAGGATGAAAGTGTAAGGAGAAGAGGAGATGAAGATGATACAAATGAAATGAAAGAAAACTAGGGGTAGAAAGGAGGAGAGGACAACAAGAGAAAATGATGCAAAGGTAGTATGTGATGAAGATAGTAGAGATATTGAAGAAGGTGAAGGGAAGATGGAAAGGCAATACCAATGGAGGGATGTTAGGAGAAATCCTCGATAATGATCAGAGGGCACAAAAGAAAAAAGGAAGGAAGAGAAAATGGAGGAGGTAAAAAGAGTGAACCGGTATGAGTAGAATGGGGATAAATGAATTTTAGGAGAAGTCCACCGATAATTCTTAGCATGAGAATGGAAGATGATGATGACATAATGTTAGATGAACAATGATAATGATGAGTAAGTATGGTGGTAGATATGGGGAAGTATTCTAGAAAATGGAGTGGAAAGAGTAAAGAAAGGAGGGATAATGAATGGTGTAGAGAGGATGATGAGGAGAGAATGTAATGGATGAGGATGTGGATGAAGATGAAAGAAGTAAAGATGAAGGAACAAGACATAGTAAGAAATGGTATGAAGTGGTTAAGTTAGATTTCTGAATGAGGGATGATGGAGATGATATTTGAGGAAGTTTGAGATATTTTGTGTGAGGAAAAAAGAGAAGGGAAGAGGATGTGTTTATGGGGAATGAAGAGAAAATACGGATGGTGGGAATGTGAAGTAAAGGGGAAAGGAAAGAAGATAGATCATTCTTAAGAGAGACTCTTAAGTAAGATCACCATGCCATAGGAATGGTTAAGTAGGATCGCCAAGAGAAGAAGAAGAAGAAGAATGATGAAAATACTGAGCGGTGTATACCAAAATGGAACAGAAATGAAAGGAGGTGATAACAAGGAAACAAAGGAGTGTGACATGAGTGGATGGAGGAATGTATGTGGTGTAGGATGGAGAGTGTAAGGGAATTCTTAATTAGGATGCCTATGTTGTGTGAGTGATGATGTAGAGCGTTAAGCAAAAGTTATGGAGTAGGAAGATGTTTCTAGTGTTGAATGGAATAGAAAACAATGAAGGAGTTTCTACAGTGGTAGGATCTTAAGAAAGAGATGCATTGTGATTAAGAAGCCTACGTGGAAATGGGTGGTTAAGTAGGATCATCAAGCTGAAAGAAGAATGAAAGGGAAATGGAATGATAAAATAGATGTAGTAAAAGGATATTAAGAGAAAAACACAAAAATAATGGCCCGGGTGGAGGACATGTGAAGTATCGAAGAAACAACGGAGAAGGATGAAGTGGGTGAGAAGAGCGGAGAATGAGATGAGGTGGATTTTAGGAGAAAATTGGGTTGACAAAGGGGACTAGGAGGAAGGAATGGTCAACAGACATGATCACGAATGAGACCTTGTTCCAGAATGACAGGTCTACCTCGAGTAGGGTTTTTGTGCTGCGTGGGGAGTTACGCGAGATGTGCCAAGCTGGGGATGAAAGGTCTATGATGATGAAGAAGATGATGTCAGTGCTAGATGAAAAAAAAAATAAGAGTGATGGAAAAGAAAATTGGTGGATGATTGTAGAGAAGAGAAGGATGATGCGAGAGAATGGATGGAGAAAGATAACATTGGTCATGGTGGAGGATGAGAAGTTGTTGGATAATGAATGCTACTTGAGAGATAATCTCAAGTAGAATTCACAAACTGCAATGGAGATCAAGTAGAATTCCCAAACCGAATAGTGTATTAAAGAGAGTGTGTAGAAACAGTAATGATTTCATAGATTTATGGATGATATTGATAGGGGACATCCTTAAGAGTAAAAAAATATAGATGCAGATTTAATGATATGAAATTTGATTTAAAAACATAATTGTAATAAAAGATGATTTTGATGAGATGGGTGTCACATAACCATAGCAAGGGCCATGTAAGAAAGTTATGCTTTTAACCGGATAAGAAGTAAACAAGAAAAGGTACTACTCAAAGCATTGCACTTGCAACCGATAGCAGGTGTTAGTACATAACTAATGAGATTTGATTATACCAAAAGACCAAGAGGGAGATATGGATGAAAGATTCTCATAATCTTAATATCGACATGATGAGGGATTTGAGATGTAACTATGTATGGGAAGAAGGTTCTCCAAAGGTGGTGTTCCTTAAGTCTATGCCCCAACTGGGAAAGGGAAAGAACAATAATAGAAGAAAGTTGATCAATGCGGGAAGCTTTCGAATGTCATAACAAAAGAGTAGCCATCCTTCGAGGGTATGGTCTACTATATATATAACATAGATGGTGAGAATGATAGCCATCCTTCGAGGGATCGGTCTATATTTTTTTTTTTTTTTTTTAATTTTGATTTTAATTTGCATGTTTTCTTTTTTTATTTGCATTTTTGTTTTATATGCACAACTGTCCTTCGAGGGATCAATCTATTTTTGGATAACTTTGACTTCTTTTTGCATGCATGGATGTTAGCTTTACATGGGGGAGAGCTGGGGATAGCAAAGTAAACCACTTAGGAGGGGATAATGATGGTACAGAGACACCCCGATACCCTTTACATGACTATCATAGGAGAATGAGAGGGTGATGGATGTAATGATTATGGGGTTCTCACCGAATGGGAGAACTTATCCATAATGAATATGCTATAAGTAGAGCCATGGTACTCATATTCAAGGTCATATCAAAGTAGTGACGGTAGACCACATAATTCATATCATTACCATGATAGATGGAAGTGGATAATGGTGGAGACATGGTCTAAAGATAAGACTATGCTCATAAGTGTGTGTACTAACAATAGAATGGTCGTAAGTGCAATGCGTTAAGGGGTTGATCTCTGGTTTACCATCAAGAGAAGCTAAGCGATAAGCCCCTAACCCATACTTATGTGTGATAATATATGGTCCGATCCAGTTGGGAGAAATTTTTTCCTACGATGGCTCCTTGATTAATTAATGATGTCCGAGATAAGATAAGAATTTTGGGAGGATGAGTGAAGGTAGAACTATGCGCTACCCTTTCAGGAAGAAAATATGTCCCTAATGAGATGAATAGATGGTGCTCAAGGAGGGGTAATTATGACCACAATGGTGGATTTTGAATAAGATGGAATGGATTAAATAGAACATCGTGAGATAGATGAGATGGAATCTATGTGTTGCTTTTAAAAGTGAATAAACAAGAGAAATATATGTGTCCCATCGAGATGAAATATGGCCACAAGGGTGGACTTTGGTGAAAAATATGGTCCTTATTGGAAGGACAAACATGGCCTCAAAGGAGGACTTTGATGACACAATCATGGCCACAAAGGTGGACTTCAATGAAAAAGATAAATATAGTCTCTTAACGAAGAGACAAACATGGCCACCATAGTGGGCTTAAGATGAAAATAAATGGTCCTCTAAGGGATCGATGCAAATGGCCACAAAAGTGGGCTTCAAATGAGATGAATATTTGGATGGGGTTAGTTTAGATTGGATGTATTTGGATGAGGTAAATAAAACAATGTCAAGGATTAAAGTCTCCCAACGTGAAAGGAGAGTTGTTTAGATATGAAATGCATTAATCGGATAAGGACGAGGGGAGGTGACTCCCTAGTGAAAGAGATTGTATTACTGTAGGAAAATTAGATGTGGATGATTAGGTAGATGTGTTGGGGATCATAGGAAAACAATGTTGATGAATAAGGGAGGACCTTTTGTATGAGTAATAACATGTGAAGGAGAGATGTTAATGAAGGATGGAGGAGAAGACTTAGAGACTTCGATAGACGTGGAATTAGTTGTGGATAAAATGGTAGAGGGACAATCCTCAAAAAGGTCTTCTCTTTCAATGAGATCATGGATGATAGTTTGAAGAGCCTTACAATGCTCAGTGCTATGACCCGAGGGTACGATGGTAGGCACAACTGAGGTGGGGATTAAACCACGATGGCTTCTTACTATGTGGGTTAAATTCCTTGACAGGTGGAAGTAATGGCAGAAATTTGTAATAAGTGTTGAAGGGTTTCCACATACGATTCAATTGATACATTAGTATATGTATTTTTTGGGAATCCTTTAATGTAGATCTTGATGAAATTTCTTGGGGTGTGGTTGTATGAGTTGTCTTGGAGGATTGCTTCATGTCATTCCACAATTTTGATTCAAATCTCGAGGGAATGTTGGATGTTTTTGATTTTGTTTGGTGGAGTGATTGTGATGCCTTAGATGGAGATTGATGTTGCCCCAAAATAGATGATGTATATTTGGTATTCATTGGTGAAATGTCTATCTTCTTTTGGGGACACACAAGAGATCATTGTGGAATTGTACCAAGGATCTTAGATTTGGATGGAAAAGGAGCATTCTTGGAAGGGATGATATTGATTTTAGTCAAAGGATCTAAAGGTTGTGTTGTAGTTGATATGGGTGAAAATCTTAGTGTTTTCATGGTGATGTCCGATGAAGGTTGGTTTGTTGTGGAGGCATTTGTAGATGAGATGAGAGGGTTATTTAAAGTTGTTGTAAGTTGCAGGTTTTGTCCAAGATTCTGCAAATGATGTGGAAGAAGAGGATGATGTGTTTGACATGATTAGAAGGGTGGAAAGAGGAACTGAGAGAGAATCAATAGATGGTATGATAGGTAAAGAGGGAATAGATGTGGATGGGGGAGTGTTAGGAAACCCGATGGATGAGGATGTAGAAAGATGAGTTATATTCATTGTGGATGGGGAAGTATGTTCCCCTGTTTGAGGAAATCATCTTCTTGAATGAGGTCATGGACGATGGTCTGAAAGGCCCTACATTGCTCAATGTCATGCCCGAACACATGATGATAGGCACAAATGCAATTGGGATTGAACCATGGAGGTTTACTGCTATAAGGATCCCGATGTCTAATGGGAGGAAGCATGATCGTAGAAGTTTGAATTAGATGTTGAAGGATGTCTGTGTAGGATCCAATCGAGGTGTCAAAAAGAAGGTAACTCTTATGAGTTTTAAGATGATGTTTTGGCTTGGATTTAGACGTGGAAATATGGGATGTCGATGTATAAACTAGTATAGATGTTGAGGATGGGGATGGATTGATTGCATTGTGGTTTTAATGTTTTGGTTTTCAGTTTTAGTGTTAGTTGATGATTCAGGGTCACGTGAACTAGACTGAGGAGGTACTTGAATAAATTTGATGGAGAATGAAGGATCCTCTTTAAAATATTCTTCACTTGGAGGTGACATGGTTGTGGAAGTGTGTGAAGAATGAGGGGACATTTGCATTTGAATAGATGAGGTCAACAGTGCAGATGTTGAAGTGGAGGGAATAGACTGGTTTGGTTTGGGAAGGATGCATCCTTCCTTAATGAAGTCTGAACAATGGCTTGAAATGCTCTGCAATGTCCGATATCATGTCCAGGGGTATGATGATATGTGCAAACAAGGCTGGAATTAAACCATGGTGGCTTCTTACTACCGGGGTCAAAGGCCCTAATAGGTGGAAGTGTGATTAGAAATTTGTAACAAATGTGAAGAAGACCTCCGTATATGATTCAACTGAAACATTTGGAGGTGTTGTGTCTATGCAAAATCTCTTGGTTTTTGGAGAGGAGTGGATGTTTGAGATAATTCAGATGTTGAGGAAAAGTTTGAGTATGTTCATGTCTTGATGGTTGGAATCCTAGTTGTGATTTTCATAGTGTTGGATGATTTTAGTTGAAGGGATTTGGGGTTGGATTGTTTAGAAGAAGGAATATTATTTTCCTGTATAAGGGAATTTTGAGGCAATATTTGAGAGATTTCCATCCTTGGGAGGAATGACAATAATTTCTACCAGAGGATCCAGAGGTGGTACTGATAGAGGCATAGGAAGGAATATTTGTTCATTGGAATCTAAGGAAGGTGGAAATTGATTTGGTGGTTGCTTGATGAGGTAGAAAGATTATTTGCAATTGAATCCATTTGAAGTTCTTTCAAAGGTTCTTCAAATGATGTAGGAGGGAGGACAATGTGGGTGTGGTCTCAATGACTAATGTAGTAAGTCTGGAACTGGGATTGGGTCTATGGTTGGCATTATGGGTAAAGATGGAATAGATGTAGATGATGTAGTGTATGAGGTATATTCAGATGTGGAATCAATGGTGGATGTGGGAAGAGGTGAGGTGAATGTAGATAGGACCGAGGTTAGTGTGGGGGTGAGGGTTAATGGATTGAAGAAAGGGGGAGCTTCTAGTGAGGTAGGTATGGTGATTGATGAAGAAGGTATATCTGTGGATGGAACTGAATTTATACCCGTAGTATGTATAGTATTTATGGTGTGGGCATTGGGAACTTGTGATGTAGAAGCAGTGGTGGTTTGACTTATTGATGTGGGTGTATGGTTTGGAAATGGTTGTTTAAAAATATCTAGTGGTTGATTAGGTGAAGCATTTGGATTATCTACTTGAAGATCTCCTGATTGATGAGTCTTTGGACTGAATCCTTGAAAGTCGACATCTCTCTATGTCGTGTCCTCAGACTTGATGGTATTTGCAGTAATGGTCCTCATGATACCACGTAGGTCTCGGTCTAGATTCATCAATTGGTTGGATAGGTGGCAACTTGATCAAATGTGTTGTTATTAATTTGTCAAAGATGGTGTTGTATGATTCTCCTAAGGGAGTATATTGGGCATTGGTCATGTGAATCATTGTTGGGATATTGTAGTAGATGTCGGTGTAGGAGATGATTTGACAATGACAACATTGGTAGTTGTCTTTGACTTATCATTTGATGTGGATGGTGAAAATTCTATTTTGGGCTTATTTGTCTTTAATTTTAAATGCCCTATTCTATAGGGCACGTGTCTCAAGCTTGCGGGCCATGGTGAAAGCTTCTTCAAAAGTGTGAAATGATTGGATTTGCAAGGTCGATGAAATATGCTTAGTGCAAGAGCGCGCGAAGAGCTCGATGAGGTCAGTTTGAGGAAGTGGAAAAGATAATTGGTTTATAATATTGTGCCATCGTGTGATGAAATCCGTGATGGATTCATCTTTGAATTGGTGGATGGTATACAGATCATTGATGGTTATTTTACACGCAATATTAATGGAGAAGTGCTCAAGAAATAATTGTGCAAGCTGAGAAAAAGAAAATATGGAGTATTGGGAATATTATTATACCATCTAAGGTAGGACTGCCAAAGACATGGGGAATGTATGAAGCATCAAATCTTGGTCATGTGTGATGAGATAACATGCATGTTTAAATGCTCGAGATGTTGTTGAGGGTCCTCCTTTGTTAAATTTGGTGAACTTTGGAAATTCCCAGTGTGGAGGATATGGTTTCATGGGCACAGATGGATGAATGGGTTTGTTACATATTTGTTCATAAGACAATGTAACTTTGGACCCTAACGTAGTAGCCTCTAGGTTGGCTAACCGACCTATCAAGATTTGCATGGGATCATTAGGAAGTGCTTGTTGAGAAATGAAAGGTGGTGGTTGGACTTGCATATGCGTGGGTGTCTGAGGAACTTGGTATGGGTGAGTGTAAATTATGGGTTGTGGTTGAGGTGGAGGTTGATAGAATGTGTGTTGGTGGGAAACAGGGCATGGTATGATTGTTGAGATTGTGTAGGTTGTTGAGGTAACTGCTGAGTGGGGATATGGGTATAGATGGGTTGATAGACTGGAAGTGACACTACATGTTGCAAAGGTATCATTGGAGGAAGTTGAGAAGTAAGGGTATAGACTTGTGATGTAAAAGGAATTTTTTTTTGGATAAGGGATTTGACACATGGGATGGTTGGAAAGACAGTACCAAGTGACAATTGGGGTTGTAGTAGTGATAGGGATGGCAGTCACGATGATAGTCGTGTTGATGTGAGGAAGATTGGGTGGAATGGTGTGACTACCTGGGTGGTCTGGTGTGTCGATGGGTTGGTGGAGGATGAAGCAAAATCATGTAAGGCCATGGACTGAGGAATTTTAGAACTAGTACTATAAGGATAGACCTGCTGAAGTGGTGGGCCATCTAGAGGAAGGTGTATGTATCTTCTTAAGAGATAATCTTGAAGGGCCACAGGGTTGGCGTCAAGAATTTTCTAAATTCTGGGTCCCCAAGAGGGAAGATGGAAGTACCAATAGGCTCTGATCTGACAGAGGGTGGAGTGGTAGGCTGGATGGGATGGATTGGTCTAACATCAAAGCAGTGTGACTGACTGGTACCGGGTGAGATATATTGGTAAGAGAATGGGTATTTATGGGGGTGGGGAGAGACATGGATGATGAAGCCACTAGGATGCTTATCGGTGAGATGAAGCATTATGTGAAGTGGGGTTGTGTTCCATTTTCTTCATACTAGATCGAGTGCTTACTGGCATGAAATTTGTTATTATACGAGCCAAACAAGTGAGGCACACACAAATTTTTTTTTTTTTTTTTTTTTTTTTGATTTTGATTAAAAAAAAAAGAAAAAAAAATGGTTGTAAGAGGACCTAGAAGGAGGTGAACTATGTTTGGTTTCGGGTAAGTTATGGTTGGGAAATGTTTGAAATGGTTTTTTGTTGGGTGATCAAATCCCAATCAAGTGAACCAGGTGCAAGGAATGTTTCGGTGTGTTGATTAGTTTGTGAAATTTTAGGCAGTGTGTGATGATAGGTGTGATGCAAAAAGTTAAACCCCTAGTTACACTATGTGAGCAGAAGAATGCACATGGGTTCATTTTACTCCAAAATGAAAGATGAAATTCGATGCTGACAATCACCCAAAAAAATGACAGTACCATGCAGAAAAGAGGAAATAGGAAAACTAGAGAATACCTGTATATCACTTTTCCTTTTTATCTAACAACAAGTTGAGCCAAGTGTAAGCTTTAAGCAATCTAGAAAGCACCTTTTGTCGTATCCAGTAAAAACAATGAAAATGTTTGAAAATGATAATCGGTGAGGGAATGTCGAGGACCTTATGACCCATGATGAGTTATGACAAGAGATGACATGACAAGAGATGAGTTTTAGATTTATATTTAAGTTTGAGTTTAAGATTTAAAATTTGACATCAGATGTAATCCTAAAAAAAAAACAAATATGACAATTAGTGAAATGACCCAAAAAGAAAAAATAAAAAAATAAATAAATAAAAAAAAAAATATGTGAATATTGAAATAAATAATAAAAATAAAATAAATGATGAAATAACTATGATTAAAATAAATAAATAAATGATGATAATAACGATCTAATAATAAAAAATAAATACTATAATGTAAATAAATATCGATATACTAAAATAAAATACAATAAAAATAAAATAAAATACAACATGTATTAGGCAAAAAACAAACCAATTAAAATTTATAAAAATAAAATGAAAAGAAAAAATATAATTAAGCTCCTTATATGATAAACAAATTTCAAAACCAATGTGAATATGTTTATTTATTTAACAACTTATCAAATCTAAACAAATTTCATAAACAAATGTTTATTAACAAAATATAAAATGAATATAACGATAAAAATATATATGAAATAATATAAGGATCAAAATAGATGATACAAAGGAGAGAAATAAATATGACCATTAATCGATGGGATAGAAAAGAAATATCTTATCTAACTTCGTTATTAACACCTCTTATACTTTGAGAATGATAAGTTATTGCACATTATATAGCTTTTTATGCAATGTATAAACTACAAAAAGACAAAACTAGAAATATATAACATAAATGGTGAATTACTAAAGAAATGTATAGAAAATTAATATTTAATAATATAAAATTATTTAACGGTTTGTTTTAAATGTTATAAGCAATGATTGAAGAAATATATAATCAGTGTTTTTTAATTGTGAGGGAAATTATGTTAACAATGGATGTTTGAGATATGAAAATTTACAAAAAATAATATAAATATTAAAAATATCAATTCATATAATGAGTTTGAACTAATTAACAAATTGAATTTCAACTTTATTCATAAGCACCATGTGATTGAATGAAAATGGAATTTGAAATCCATGAAAATAGCATTCAAAAATATACATGATATTGGAGTATTAAAAAGGTAGGTCGATTACAAATTGCTTGGCAAATTAATGATTAAATCAGATCTTTTATAGAAAATAAGAAAAAGTTAAAGAGTTGTGGAAAAAATACTGAGTTGGACGTGGCTATTCACGTATTGATAAATGAGATAATGAGAATATAGAAGATATAAAAAGAATTATAAACCCTATAAATATGAGCATTATTTATAAATGCATACCAAATAAATTTAGAAAAGATGTTGTAAAAAGACTGTACAGTCATTGAGAGGAAGTAGGAAGGATGAGTTTGCGTGGATGGATGCAATAATAAAGTGGAATGTGAAAGATGGATGAGTGCTTGAAGTGAAATGGATTGGAAACTGTGAGGAAACCAAATGGATTAGTATACTGAATATGTGAATAGCTAGAATTGAAACTGAGCTGAAAGATTAAAGGATCAATCGAATTCTGGATGGAATGGGATGAGGGACTTGAATAGGGGAATTCTAAATGGAGTATGAGTCGAATGAGAAATATAAATAAAGAAGTGTAAACCAATGGAATGTGAGAAATAGATAGTTAAAAGATCAAGTTATTATGGTGACAAAGGAGTGGATGAAACAGGTGTTTGTAATGAATGTGTAAAGCGGATCACTGAAGGAGACTGTAGAGGAGGATGAATGAGAGAGTTGAGAGGATAGTGGAAGAGTGAAGGGGAGATTGGATTTAGGGAAGTGTTGAATGCTAGATGATTGGATGTGGGGTTTGGTGACAGTCACAGGGAGTCAAGAGGAGGGAGGTGGATGGAAAGAGTGAATGGTTGGAGGATGGGAACTGGGGAGTGATCGGATTTCGTGGGGAGATGAGTGGAGTGGAATGGTGAGTGGACAATGTGGAGGATGAGTAGGGAAGTATAGGGTTAAGTGAGTGTGGAATGAGGTGAAAGGAAAATAGGGTGGAGTTGGTGGGAAAGGGAGTGGGAAGCTCACGTGGGTCGAGAGGAGCGAGGAAATGGTAGTTGGGTAGAAAGTTGAATGGGGTGTTAGGTAGGGTGGGGTAGTTTAGGATAATGAGGATTCTAATTTTTTTTTTTATTTCTTTTTTATAATTTAATTTTTTTTAAAATTTTATTTTAATTGTTATTTAGTTATTTAATTAATATTAATAGTATTATTAACATTTGTAATTAAGAGTGATAAGAATAAAATTTTACGCTTCTTATAAATAAATCAATAACAAATCTTTTCAAATGATAAATCGATGTACCTTAATGGCGACATAAACGACTACATGTACGCATCACAACACATGGATGAAGATAGTACCAAAGATCTTGCAAGTGGGTGAGTCTACAAATGAAAACTACGTAGAACATATATCTAGATTGACGCGATGTCATACTTTACAATAATATAAAATACAATAATTGTTATACATATGACACCTATACAAAGTGAGCAAGCAAAAAACATGACCAGAACTTGGATCTGGTCCCACCAGGCATGCCAAATGTTGATCGGAGTTTCTTGCTTCCTATCCAGATGAGTGTACGAGAAATCAACAAACACAAAAAAACAATGTCGAGTATACAAGGGCTTAGTACCTTGGAGATGGCGATGGATAATACGGGCGCAAAGTTGATGTCGAACTCCTCGGTGTGATCCCAACAAACCTGCAACTCACATACACTAGAGAAAGATTGATTAGAGATTTTATGCGGGGGCTTCCTGACAAAGCAGATCGGGAAGCGTTAACTCCCTCGGTGGCTGTCAACCCCCGTGTGATAAGAATAATGATAAAATAGAATCCAAACAGATAACATGCAAGTTGATAAACAAAAGAACCTGAAAGATGCCAAGTATGTAGATGGTGTTATTGATCAGATGCATGCAACATGAATCTCACTACATGAATCAAATCATGAGCAGAGTACCATGGAAATTCCACATGTTATCACAAAAGATAGAATAATAATGATATTATGATAAATGGCTAAAATTCCTCAGCATTCACCCAAATTTTCTAACTTTTTCTTCCTTTTCAAATATGGGGAAAACCCATATTTATAGTTTAATGGTGAGGTTAGACTGTAGGTTAAAAGATACTCAGGGTGAGTAAAGTAACCCTAATTAAAAGAAGTGATGTGATTCAATGGGGCTCACAATTTGACTTAAAGTAAAGAAAAAGATAAGGATGTGATAAGAGGTGGGGATATTAGGTGAAATAAAGTATTCTCTTTTTGAATGATTAAGAGTGGGATGTCGGATGGGTGCATTATTGCCCATGTTTATGGAGCTCATTTGGTAATTAATTAAATAAGGTGAATAAATGGATGGGATTTTATTTCAACACGGATAATGTTGTCGCAAGGTATAGCGAGCACATGAGTTCTGCAAAGTCAAGAACAATGTTCGGGTCCAGTAGTTAGGTCATGGCACGGGTAGGGCCGAGGTACGGGTAAAATAACAAGTCCCTAAATGTAATTAAGGACAAGTTTAGGTAATGTAGGCTTGGAGGTGGGTTGCGATAAGGAGGCGAAGCTTAAACGATGGCGGGAAGGGTAAATGCTGGTCAGAAATGGGGAAAGGGTATTGACAAGATTATGATAGGGAACCGATGACAGCCCTACTTAATCAAGGTGACGGTCTAGGTAAACCGATCATGGTTTGTTAGGGCATAAGACCAATGTCAGTTTAGGTACAACTAACCATGGTTTGCTAGGGCATAGGACCGATGTCAGTTTAGGTATAACCGATGCCAATTAGGTCGATGTGGGTATATAAAAAGGAAAAAGCCATATAATATAGATTCATTTGTACGCTTTTGACTTTTGGAAAATGACATAGTCGAACGAGTTGTGCTTTGTCATGATAGAAGTACACTGGACCGCACGAGGTGAGGTGGAGAGATCCGGGTGGGGAGAGGAGTCAGGTGGACGGGCCCACAAGATCAGGTAGAGTGAGTGGATTGGTGGAGAGGTTAGAGGTAGAGGTGTCACATGGCGGAGGTAGGAGAGGGTCGAGTGGACCACCAAAGACAATGACCGGACATGCTACCCGGAGGTGATGCCGAGATGAGGTAAGTGTTATCAAAATTTCCCCTGTGGTAAATTTCGATAACATGCATCAGTTTTGCGATTTGTGCAAGTAGGTTGATCCAGAAAAATTGTGAAAATCAGCTAAGTCCTAGTCCTAGGAACAATTGGGACATTTGGGACGCCAAGGCACGGATCGGCCGAAAAGCCAAGCAGCCCAGCAGCCCAAATAGCAATAGGGACAAATGGGACAAAAAGCCGATCCGGCCGGATCGGCCGAAATGAGCGCAAACAGTCCGAAACAAAGTGGGACAAATGGGACAAAAAGACCCGAACCGGCCGGATCGGCCGAAATGAGCACAAACAGTCCAAAACAAAGTGGGACAAATGGGACAAAAAGACCCGAACCGGCCGGATCGGCTGAAATGAGCACAAACAAATCAAACAAAGTGGGACAATGGGACAAAAGACCGAACCGGCCGGATCACCGAAATGAGCACAAACAATCAAACAAAGTGGGACAAATGGGACAAAAAGACTCGAACCGGCCGGATCGGCCGAAATGAGCACAAACAGTCCGAAACAAAGTGGGACAAATGGGACAAAAAGATGCGAAGGAGCCGAAAGGGGTGAGAACCAGCCAGATCACGACACGTGTCACAAGGAGAAAAAGGTCAAAAAGTCAAAGGGCGAAGTCTCGAGCACTGACCCGAACCAATAAAATTGCGCCACGTGTCCCAGCTAGGGCCCACAAGGAAATTTCAAAAGAAATCCCACCGAGAGGTGGAGGAGAGAGAGTTGCTCAGTGAATCAGAGCCTGCCACGTGTCGTCCAGGTGGCGAAGCGCGGGAAAATATTTCAAAATCCGTCTTGGTCTGTTCCGTGCCCTAAATCTTCAGATTGTCATATCTTTTGATCCAGAGCTCGGATTTGCACGTTCCTTATATCAACGGAAAGCTTGTGAGATTCTCTACACGATTCCAGTGGTCAATCTTGCATTTTGGTTCAGTTGGAGAGAGATAAAATCAAGAAACACCTCTGGCACGAAATAACAAGGTAAGTAATGCTTCAACAAACAACTTTAATGCAGCAGCATAGGCCGCCATTTCATTAGGCAGCACCCGCCGTTTTGCCAAGATCCGCCGCTTCGCCATGATGAGATGAATTGAATGCAACCCGGAGGTGGTTGGGGTAGATTTGGCTTTCCTTCTCTCTTTCCTCTCTCATTCTTTCTATATATTGAAAAGAGGAGCTTCTGCTCAAAGGTCGAACATTTTTTCTCGTTTTGCCTCTCCCTTCTTCTCCTCAGTGAATTTGTGGAGTTCGAACCTCTCATTTGAACTCGTAATACTATTCGCCTCATGGCATTCGTAGTGTATCAGATCAATCTTTGGAGCAAATAATGCATGTCTGTGGATGATTCTCAGCCCTCTCTGTGTTCTTTTTGCATCCTCCTGGTCTTTCACTGCAGGTTTTGTCATCTGTGCATGATCTTATATCACATTCAAATGGTCTGTGTTTACTGGAAAAATAGGTGTTCTTCATTCCTCGGTGCATCACCTCTATTAGCTTAGATTTATTTTTATGCATCTTCTTACCTTGTCTCCTTGGCAGATTAGATTAGGTTTTGAGAAAACCCTCTGCATATTTCGTGTGCATCTGAACAGAGGAATAGGAACCAGCCTTCTCTGGAGAATCCTTTCTCATTTTTTCAAGTCCCACACTTGGAGAAAGGATTCAATGTTATGCAATCACACTGGATGCCAAGTGATCAACCTAGAAACTTGATCTGCATCCAGGGGTGCTGTGATTTTGCATCAACAGTTTTGGCACGCCCGGTGGGACCTAGAGGTCTCATTTTATTGCAGCAAAGTTGATATGAATCTGCTGCAATTTTCTTGCTTGAAAAAAGCTATTATTCACATATCTGGCGACTCCAAAAGGAAGATCAATCGGTTTCAAAGAGACACAGCCGAAAGCTTATGAGAAGAATCACAAGGTCAAGAGTTGGAGAAGAAGAAGTGCTGTTTGAATACCTGCAATTATCTCCAAGAAGAAGGCAAAGAGGAAGAAGGATTCAAAGGTCTCCATCTCCACCAAAAAGTAACTCTCTCAACTCCTCCACCGCTCGGCCTTTCATTCAATATTCAAGAGTCCTTCGACCAATCAGAATGGCGCAACCAGCAAATCCCTTTGTCAATTTCACTGGCAGCAGCCCACTTGCCCTCAATGCACAGAATCCAGTTCCAATTGCAGCGTTGAAGAACATTCCATTTTTTACTGGAGAAAATCATACCACTCCTGGTGATCATGTCAAAGACATTGCTAACATCTGTGCAATCCATGAGATAAATGAAATGGATGTGGCTGTCAAACTGCTGGCATCATCATTCAAAGGGAAGGCATTGCAATGGTTCAGAAGCCTTGAAGCTGGTTCTATCACAAATTGGAATCAGTTGTGCATAGTTCTCCATGAGCAGTTTGGAGAGAAGGGAGACAACTTGTCTCTTCTAGAACAATTGACAACTATCAAGAGAGCCCCCAACGAGCAGCTGACTGACTTCAACTTCAGATTTCAAAGGTCTTGGGATAGGATTCCAGTGGCAGTCAGGCCAACAGCAGAAGGTGCTTTTCTCTACTATCTTAAAGCTTTGAATTCTGATATTTCTATGTTAATTCAATCAATGGGAGGCACAACCTTACTGCCACGCTTATAAGATTGCCATTAGAGCTGAAAACTGTCTTATTCAAGCTGGTAAACTGGCTCCTAGGCCTCCAATGCCATTATATCCAAGTTTAGAGAGCCCAAGTGCTAGTCAAGCACCTGTCTTAGCTCCTATTCCCACTCCTAGAAATCAGAGTTCAAATGAAGCCTCCACTTCATCTCCAAGTGCCCCAAATGAGCTTCAAGAGGTCATGAAGCAATTGCAAAATCTAGGCAATGAGCTGGTCACACTCAAGAGACAGCAAGCTCAAGGTTTTAGACCTTCGTATCAGCCTCAAGCTCAACCTAATAGGCAGCCATATCAGCCTCAAAGGCCACCTAATTCAGCTGCAAATCAGAATCAAGCAAGGCCTCCTGCCAATAGACCATTCCAGCCCTATAATCCAAATGCCATATCTGCCTCTAAGGCATTAGTACCAGCACAAAACAACATTGCCCAGGAGTATGATTGGTGTTTTCCATGTAATGAGCCTCATAATCAATCCATGTGCTTCAATGGTGCTTTGACTCAAGCTTTAATGGTAACAACTACTGGTGTGGAGGGTGAGAATAGTCAAGAAAACAGCCAACAACAAGAAACATTCCAACAGCAATCAGCCCCAAATGACACCACATTGGTAAATTGGCAAGCAGAGGATTTTTGTGGCATGAACCAGGCAGTTTCTCAAGGTGTTGCAGCAAACACAAGGTCAAAAAGGAGAAATTTGGGTGAAGAGCAGCCATTAGCCCCAGCCAATCCACAACCTTCCATGGCTCCACAAATGATTGGCAAGAAAAGTCCCGTTTCAAATGCACAAGGGCAGCCAAGAACAGCCCCTAGGCCAACTCAAATGCCAGCTGTTGCTGCCCACATACAAGGAGTAAATGTGCAAACCAAGGGACAACAGAGAGATCCTTCATCACCATTCAGTATCATTGATCGATGAAGAAGACAAACGTCAATATATCTATGTGGGAATCCCTATCCATCCTGTGCCAAAGAGATCTCTGCTGCAAGCGCCATGAAGGACGCGGCCACTTCAATCAGCAGATGCAAGACAAAGTGCTCACAAATGCTGCCCACTCAAGGAAATCATGGAGCACAACAAGGTAGAATGTCAAGCCTCCCCTTTTTATGTTTCGTTAATCATTGGAAATCAGCTAGTGCATAATTACATGATAGATTCCGGGGCAAGTAGCTCAAGAATGCCTAAACAGATAGCTGATCAGCTTAGGGCTCAAAGATGAAATAACATCTAAGGAGAAAGTGCAGCTGGATGGGACAGCAATAGCAATAGTTGGAGTGATTAGAAATTTGAGTCTTACCTTGCATGCATGTCCAAATGTTGTTGTCTTACAAGATATATCAGTCATAGACCTTCCACCACTCTTTGCCCTATGTTTATCAAGGGACTTCACTGCCAAGATTGGGGGATATTTGTCCGCTGATTGGTCACACATGCTATTCAGAACAAGGTATGGAACTAAGGCTACAATTAGGTCAGAACCTATTGCAAACTTCCACATTGAGCCCTATACTCCAAGTCAGATTAATGCCAATTGCTCAGCATTTGATCAAGAAGATCACCCAAACACGGATGAAACTGACACTAAAGTTGGAAACATCCCAGATCTAACTCTTGATGAATGGGCAAACAAGGTACATGCTTTTGATCCTTATCAAGGAATAGAAGAATCTGAGCTAGGAGTCTATTGTATACACGAAGAAAGTCAACCTATTCCTAGCATCACCAAGCCAAACCACAAGGATGACAATGAGGTGTGGCAGCTGTTTTTTGATGGATCAAGGAGTAGACAAGGTGCAGGAGGTGGAGCCGTGCTTATTTCACCTCAAGGAGTAAAGTATTATTCAGCTTTTAGATTTCAATTTGCATGCTCCAATAATACTGCTGAATATGAAGCCTTGGTGCAAGGGATGCATTGGGCAATCAAGAGAAAAATAAAGAACTTGCAAGTTTTTGGGGACAGTGAATTGATTGTAAATCAAGTCAAGGGACAACATGCTGCCAAAAATGATCTACTCAGATGCTACAAGAACAGGGTGTGGGACCTCATGGAAGATTTTGAGGGTTTCGGCATCAAAGCCATCCCTAGGAAAGAGAATCAAGCTGCTGACAGGCTTGCAGCAGTAGGGGCAGCCTTTGACATTGTAGAAAACATTCAACAAGATAAGGTACAGCCAAACATCCACGTGATTGTGAGGCCTTCAGTGCCGGATAACAATGTCGGGCCAAGGTATTTGAGAATGACCAGCAAATCATCCACTTCTTGCAAGAAGAAGCGAGTTCTCAGCTAAGAATCAAGAGAAGTTGGAACAGCAATATGGTGACCAAGTGATACAGCTGAGAACTGACAAGCTGCCCAAAGGACTTATCACTTTGGAGTCCATTTTTAACCCCAATGATCAGTTTAGAAAGGAAAAAGCAAACATTCAGGTCAAGAGAGAAGATTCGGTATCCATCTTGGTAGAAGAGAACAAGCCATTGCAAATTGGAAAGATGACAACTGAGCAAGAAAGGTGTGAGTTCATACAGCTATGTCAAGAATTCCCTGACGTGTTTGCTTGGAGCTATGAAGACTTGAAAGGTTTCAATCCCAACTTAGCTCAAAGATACCATCGAATGGATCCAAATACTAAGCCCGCAAAGTAAACAGAGACCACCAATCCACACATGGAGCCTCTCATGAGGAAAGAATTGGACAAGCTGATTGATCAATCAAGAATCATATTCCCAATCAAGCATTCTAGTTGGGTTACAACTTAGTTCCAAATGTAAAGAAGAGTGGAGAGATCAGACCGTGTGTTGACTTCAGAGATTTGAATAGAGCCTCTCTCAAGGACCATTATCCACTCCCTTCCATGGAGCAAATATGCAGGTCGTAGCTGGTTCGTAAAGGTTTTCACTACTTGATGGTTACTCAGGCTTCAATCAGATTATGGTGAAGGAGGAAGACCAGTTCAAGACAGCCTTCACAACCAAATGGGGCACATATGCTTACAAGAAGATGCCATTTGGACTGTCGAACGCCGGAGCAACATTCCAGCGAGCTATGGATATGGCATTCAAAGGCTTGATCAACAAGATAGTGCTGGTATACCTAGATGATATTACTGTCTTCTCCAAGAATGCAGCAGACCATTTCTTTCACCTCAGGCAAGTGTTTCAGAGGTGTAGAAAGTTCGGAGTGTCTTTGAATCCTAAGAAGTGCATCTTTCTTGCACATGAAGGGAAGCTCCTTGGCCATATTGTCTCCAAGGAAGGATTAGCAATTGATCCAGAGAGGGTTGAAGCCATAAGAGCTCTGCCATTGCCTAGCCACAAGAAAGCCCTTCAGAGTTTCCTGGGAAGGATAAACTTTGTTCGGAGGTTTGTCCCAGATTTTGCAGCCCTTGTTAAGCCCATCACCAAAATGTTAAGGAAAAGCATGGCTTTCAAATGGACGGCAGAAGGCAAGGAGAGTTTTGAAGCAATCAAAGAAGCCATCTCCCAAGCACCCACTCTCATCAACCCAGACTTTTCCAAGGATTTCATCCTCTATGCATTTGGAGGTGATGACACTATTTCTGCCATTCTGGTACAACAGAACAAAGATAATGATGAACAGCCGATTGCCTTCTTCAGCCAGAGCCTAGGTGACTGTGAAGTGAGGTACTCTTTTATTGAAAAGCATGTGCTTGTAGTAATCAGAAGCTTGAAGAAATTCAAGCATTTAGTCTCAAACAACAAGGTCCAGTTGCTAGTCTCACATGCTGGGGTTAAGGATTTCCTCCTCAACAAGGATTTGAATGAGAAAAGGGCAGGATGGATCACCCGTGTCATGGAGTATGACATTGAGATCAAGATCACCAAGCTGGTAAGAGGCAAAGGTTTGTGTGAGCAGCTTGCTTCCAAACAACCAGACAACCCAGAAGATGAAGAAGACGCTGTCCTGCTATTACAAGATGATCAAAAACAGGAAAATGATGATGTGTCCACTCCTTGTTGGACTCAGAATATGATACATTTCCTACAGACGGGCATGTGCCCTCCAGAAATGAGCAAAGCAAAAAGAAGGTACTTCAGATTACAAGCAGTTCCATATGTGCTTGTTGATGGTGTTTTGTTTAAAAAAGACATCAACGGTGTTCTATTAAGATGCATTGGGACAGTCAAAGTTGAGAGGATCTTACACGAGTTCCATGATGGGGAGGCAGGAGGCCATTTCACCCCACGAGTAACAGCTCTCAAAATCATGAAAGCTGGTTACTATTGGCCTACTGTATTCAATGATTGCTACTCATGGGTTAAGAAATGCGAGAAATGTGCATTATTCACAGGGAAAGGAAGATTAGCAGCACTGCCCCTTCGTCCAATTTCAGTAGATCATCCATTCATGCAATGGGGATGGACTTCACTGGAGTCATCAATCCCATTCGAGTCAAGGCCACAAGTGGATTCTTACAGCGACAGACTATTTCACCAAGTGGACCGAAGCAGTAGCGCTCAAAGAGGCAAGTGAGTCTAACATACTAGATTTTTATGAAGAAATAGTAACCAGGTTCGGTGTGCCGGTCACCATCATATCAGATAATGCATTAGCATTCATAGGTTCAAAAATTACAGAATGGGCTGTCAAGAATGGAATCTATTTGAGCACCTCTTCAAATTATTACCCGCAGGGTAATGGACAGGCAGAGTCCACAAACAAGAATTTGCTAAAAATCATCAGAAGGACTCTAGATGAAAATCAAAGAACATGGCATACAAGGCTAAAATCAGCGTTATGGGCTGACAGGATAACACCAAAGAGGTCTACAGGTAATTCTCCCTACAAGTTGGTCTATGGGAAGGAGGCAGTATTGCCTATATCATTAGAATTGCCAGCCTTGGAGCTCATGAAGCAGTTTGAGTTATCTGAGTTCGAACCAATGGAAGTCAGGTATGCAGAATTGATGGAATTAGAAGAAATCAGAGAACAGGCAGTTCAGACGATTGAAAAGGATCAGGCCTTAGTAAAAAGATGGTTTGATAAGAGAGCAAGAGCAAGGACCTTCCAGGAAGGGGACCTAGTTCTGAAATGGGATGCAGATCGGGCAAAACCAGGAAGGCATTCCAAGTTTGATGCCATCTGGAGTGGTCCCTACATGGTCACGGGATGCAAAAATAGTAATGCCTTCCAATTGTCTGCATTGGACGGAAAGGAACTTCCGATTCCGGTTAACGGAATCTATCTTAAACATTGCTACTAAAAAAGAAAAGGTTTGCCCTTGTAAATATTAGTTTAGATTTTTCTTAATTCCTCTAAGTGCGTATGCACATTGTCCTGTGGTAGTTAGGTTTCTATTTCCCTAAGTGCTTTGGCACAGGTTTTGCTGCTCTCAGGTTGTTTTTTACAGTTCAGAGTGTCGCTGGAGAAGAAGTTGCAAAGATCGTGCTCTGTTTGTGTTATTGCTTATAACTCCATGCCCAATGGATCGCTAAAAGGCCACTGATCTTCTACCTAGCAGGCAGGTGACCCCGCTGAGTCATCAAAACTGTTGTCAAAATTTCCCCCAGGGTAAATTTCGATAACATGCATCAGAGTTTTGCAGTTTCAGGCAAGTAGGTTGATCCAGGAAAAATTGTGAAAATCGGCTAAGTCCTAGTCCTAGGAGCAATTGGGACATTTGGGACGTCAAGGCGCGGATCGGCCGAAAAGCCTCCAGGCGGCCCAAATAGCAACAGGGACAAATGGGACAAAAAGACCCGAACCGGCCGGATCGGCCGAAATGAGCACAAACAGTCCGAAACAAAGTGGGACAAATGGGACAAAAAGACCCGAACCGGCCGGATCGGCCGAAATGAGCACAAACAGTCCGAAACAAAGTGGGACAAATGGGACAAAAAGACTCGAACCGGCCGGATCAGCCGAAATGAGCACAAACAGCCAAACAAAGTGGGACAAATGGGACAAAAAGACCCGAACCGGCCGGATCGGCCGAAATGAGCACAAACAGTCCGAAACAAAGTGGGACAAATGGGACAAAAAGACCCGAACCGGCCGGATCGGCCGAAATGAGCACAAACAGTCCGAAACAAAGTGGGACAAATGGGACAAAAAGACGCGAAGGAGCCGAAAGGGGCGAGAACCAGCCAGATCACGACACGTGTCACAAGGAGAAAAAGGTCAAAAAGTCAAAGGGCGAAGTCTCGAGCACTGACCCGAACCAATAAAATTGCGCCACGTGTCCCAGCTAGGGCCCACAAGGAAATTTCAAAAGAAAGCCCACCGAGAGGTGGAGGAGAGAGAGTTGCTCAGCGAATCAGAGCCTGCCACGTGTCGTCCAGGTGGCGAAGCGCGGGAAAATATTTCAAAATCCGTCTTGGTCTGTTCCGTGCCCTAAATCTTCAGATTGTCATATCTTTTGATCCAGAGCTCGGATTTGCACGTTCCTTATATCAACGGAAAGCTTGTGAGATTCTCTACACGATTCCAGGGTCAATCTTGCATTTTGGTTCAGTTTGGAGAGAGAAAATCAAGAAACACCTCTGGCACGAAATAACAAGCAGAAGTAATGCTTCAACAAACAACTTTAATGCAGCAGACAGTTCGCCGCTTCTGTTAGGCAGCCCGCCGTTTTGCCAGGATCCGCCGCTTCTGCCATGATGAGATGAATTGAATGCAACCTGGAGGTGGTTGGGGTAGATTTGGCTTTCCCTTCTCTCTTTCCTCTCTCATTCTTTCTATATATTGAAAAGAGGAGCTTCTGTTCAAAGGTCGAACATTTTTCTGTTTTGCCTCTCCCTTCTTCTCCTCAGGCGAATTTGTGGAGTTCGAACCTCTCATTTGAACTGTAATACTATTCTGCCTCATGGCATTCTGTAGTGTATTGTATCAATCTTTGGAGCAAATAATGCATGTCTGTGGATGATTCTCAGCCCTCTCTGTGTTCTTTTTGCATCCTCCTGGTCTTTCACCTGCAGTTTTTCATTATCTCGTGCATGATCTTATATCACATTCAAATGGTCTGTGTTTATTGGAAAAATAGGTGTTCTTCATTCCTCGGTGCATCACCTCTATTAGCTTAGATTTATTTTTATGCATCTTCTTACCTTGTCTCCTTGGCAGATTAGATTAGGTTTTGAGAAAACCCTCTGCATATTTCGTGTGCATCTGAACAGAGGAATAGGAACCAGCCTTCTCTGGAGAATCCTTTCTCATTTTTTCAAGTCCCACACTTGGAGAAAGGATTCAATGTTATGCAATCACACTGGATGCCAAGTGATCAACCTAGAAACTTGAGATTGAAGAATCGATGCCAGTTTAGCATGGACCAGTGTTAGTCATGAGTGACCAGAGCTATTAGTGAATTTAGGGTGTAGGTTTGTTAGGGTTGGGGTTTGGGGTTTAGGGTTTAGGTTGGAAGGGTTTTAGGTTCAGGGTGGGGTTAGGTTGGGGTTTGGGGTTTAGGGTTTAGGTTGGAGGGTTTAGGTTTGAAGGGTTGAGGTTTGGAGGAAAAGTGGTTTAGGTTGGTAGGGGCGAAGTTTATTGTGTGATGGGTTTAGGTTTCGGGGTTAGGTGGGGGTGGAGGGAAATTTTGGTTAAAGGAAAGTTGAATAATGTTTATGTTTTGTTGAATATAGCCAGAGAGCAGCTACGGATGAGAGACCGATTACCCCTATTCATGGAGGTACAAGGGAGTGCGATGGCCAATGAATGGAGGTATGTGATGGATGTCGGATTGATAGGTGTGAGATGTTACATGCATATAGTATGGGAGCCTAGCCTTATGGTCACACTCATCGATAGATGGGTTATAATGACCAACATTCCATGTGCCGATGGGTGAGCGTAATCACCCTAGAGGATGTCTATTAGATCTTGTACCCACTAATAAATGGGACAAAAGAGGTGTATTATATATCATCGGATGACTTCGAGGAGTTAATGCTTTGATAAATTTTGGCGAGGGTATGGTAGAGATGAGGTTCCATAGCACCAGTTTGAGCTATGGTGAGATGTATGTAGCCCATCCAGAGGAGATGAGGCTAGTAGTTTTGATTATGGAGGCAGTGTGTTGTTTTACACTGCCAGATGCAGAGGGTGGGAGATTCCCATGGGTGCTAATGGGGGTCCTTCATGACATGATGGAGGAGAGGACCCGATTTTCTTGGGCACCAACATACTTGGTGCAGTTGTATAGGGAGTTGTGGGCATATAGGAGATTACGGCGATTCAGCCTATGCTGCACCTTTCTTCTCCACTATTGGGCATATGAGCACATTGTATGTGTGAGGCCACTAGGTATGCCCCAAGATGATGCATTTGATTCAAGTTTTGTTCGAGTGGGTTACAGTCTTTGGGTTCTAATTCTTAGAGCACGCAGAGCTACCAGAGCTACACATGATGTAGCCTATTACAGGCATTTGCTAGAGGGGTTGTCTGACATGGACATTATTTGGAGGCCCTACGTGGGTTTTCCATCATATGGGTGGATGGCCACAGAGTTAGACCAGCTACAACTGGTTCAATGGATAGAGGGGCGTCATGGGAGAGCATGAGTTGATACCTATAGATAGGGTTAGATGACAATTTGGGCTATTGCAGATGTACCACCTCCCTTCCCACAGTATAGGAGGGATGACATGGAGAGGCCAATGTCCCCTCCATGACCTACCATGCCGACAAGGCCGGAGGAGGCACCAGTGGAATGACACATTGATGATGTCGGGTGTACTGATAGATATAGATAGTGGTGGGAAGCATAGCTGCAAGAAGTGCCACCCAGACTAGGATAGCTAGATGTGGCCACCCTCACAGTCCAGAGGGACATGTTACAAGGATAGGTGGCCACCTTATAGGTCCAGTTATAGGTTTATAGGGATATTTGACGGGGTCACAGGTAGAGGTGGCCATGTTATAAAGCACAGTGGTGGCCCTTTAGGCCCAGTCACAACATTATAGGGGAAGGTACCCACATAGGGTGGGGTTGGAGATGGGGAGCAGGTGGCCACCCTACAGGCATAAGTGATAGGGTTGCGGCAGATTAGTTGGCCACTACATAGGTACAAATTGTGGACTTATAGGCCTAGATTGCTACGTAGGCAACGACATTGGTAGAAGCAGTAGGATAGGCTCAGGGATAGGGTCCCATAGTACAGATACATGTGCAAGGTTAGAGACCCTTATTAATAGGACAAAGTACATAGGTTATGGTGAGACACATGACACCTCCCTAGACAATGCTCATGGTTATATTTAGGGATGCCTTGGGTGAGGTGAGGTACTATCAGGATCATTTGGTAGCAGTGGGAATAGATGTCCCCTCATATGTGGAGTACCAAGCACATCAAGCCTTAAGTGATAGGACCTGATCCCACACTTACAATGTGGAGAGCATAGGGGGCGAGTGAGCCCAGAGGCAGGAGCAAGGTGAGTCCACTAGTGTATAGAGGCCAGATCTAGGTGAGGGCCATGAATTGCTAGGGTGAGGACCATAAAAGGTGGTGAGGCAGGTGTGAAGCACCACACATGAGTGACAAAGGAGTTAGAAGATACCGACGTAGAGATCCGAGGAACAGGTGAGGGATATCGCCATTTTGGATAGTATAGGGATTATCTATGATATGGACTAGCCTACGTGCGATGATTTTTGTATATGATACCGGCCTGTGTGCCGATGATGTTTGGTATATGATACCAGCCTACGTGCTGATGATGTTTTGTATATGATATTAGCCTCGTGCACCAACGATCTTGAATATTTGTATTGGAGACATTGTATATTGGAGATATTTGAGCTTGACAGTAAAGATGTTGATGATATATATATATATATATATATGGTGATGATGATGTTTATGACATGATGTGTATATGTACTTTCAATGATTATGTTGTACATGTGATGGAAACCAGTTAAGTTAGGCATGATAGATTCAGTCATAAACATGGATTGAGTTAGGTTAGTTTAGGCATGATGGAGTCAAAGTTGGTTTAGTCATAGATTGAGTCGGAGTCCTAGGCATGGATCGAGTTAGGTCTTAGGAATGGATTGAGTTAGGTTAGTTTAGGCATGATGGATTCAGGTTGGTTTAGGCATAGATCGAGTTAGGTCCTAGGCATGGATCGAGTCAGGTTGGTTTAGGCATGGATCGAGTCAGGTCTTAGGCATGGATTGAGTTAGGTTAGTTTAGGCATGATGGAGTCAGGTTGGTTTAGGCATGGATCGAGTTAGGTTTGGTAGTTGATTGAATTTCTAATTCATTAATGTGTGTAATTTGTGATGGTATGGATCGTGTTAAGATGATTTGTAGGAAAATGTATGATGATGGTAAACATATGGTAGAAGTGATGAAATTCATGCGTAAATTAGGATGGTAAAGGTGTTTAGAATTTTTTTCTTGTGTGGTTTAATTTCTAGTTATTGATATAGAAAGGAAACTAACTAGGGTCGAATGTGAATAGGAAAAGGAAGGGAAAGTGGGAATTGGTTAGGGTAGAGAGTGGGTGAGCTAACATCCAAGGGCCCCGTGCCCTCGAAGTGCTTGCCTACGTAATCACGACGAAAAGGGACCTCATGCCAATGTAGTTCTCCCATAAGCTAGGGAAGATTATGATAAAGTAGAGGAATGGGTTGGTAGGTGTGAGGCATGGTTGAATGTAGGTTATAGGCATGATTGAGTTTAGGTCATAGGCATGGTTGAGTTTAGGTCGTAGGCATGGTTGAGTGATTTTTAAATATAGGTGTCGAGGATCTGGTCCTGTATAGGATAATCAATAAGTAATGAGGAAGGCAAATGGTAAGAGGTGGTAAAAGAGCCACTTAATTTGATAAGAACCCTAATGAGTCAATCCATACCTAAGAGGGGCTTATGAATGTAAGACCCTAAAGGCGTTGCATAATGGACCATTCTAAGGGTGAAGAAAGTTACATGATCACGAAATGTCACGTTTGTGGAAAGTCCCTTGAGTAAAGAGGAAATTAGGCTAAAAAGGCAAGGAGGTGAGAATGGGAGGTTTAGCGTAACTTAGTGTATGATGGCATGTTTTTGGAATAAGAAACCCGGAATCCAAAATAGGCAAGTCCATGACAAAAATTTCATCTTTTTCCTTCATTTGTTGGTATTTTTAATAGATCGATTGATCACGGGAAGCTTTTAGATATTTATTGCATTTTTGTAATGACCTTATATAGTTGTCCTTCAAGGGAATAGTCTATTTATAGTGGTGGAATTAGAGTAAAGAGATATACCATTTGAGGGAGTCATCTTTTACCGGAAGTTTGACTCAAGGAGTTGTATCCCTTTTTTTTTGGACGTTTAAGTCATGGACAAGACTATAAAGGAATATTAGGTTCTTCTTTTGAAGAAACAACTATAGCACACAAAGGTTAATTATGAAAGAGGTTGTTTGAGTGATGAACGACCATGGGATTCCATCTTAAAGAAGATGAAAAGTATCCATGAGAATCATGCTATGAGTAGAGCCGTGGTACTCATATTGAAGACAAGGCTAAAATGGTGACGGGTAATCACATGATTCTTGTTTAGTCATGGATCCTCAAAATGGGTAATATGGAAGGTGAACAACACTCAAGGGATGAGTGATCAACTGATAGAAAGTGATATAGGACTTGATATCAACAATAGAATGGTTGAAGATGCAAGGCATTAAGGGGCTCAAGTTCAGGTTTACCTTTGAGTGAAGACAAATGATAAGCACCTGATCCATAGGCATGGGTAATGATATAAGGTCCAAGCCAATTAGGATAAATTTTTCCCCATTTACTTTTCTCCTCTTTGGTTACATGTTGATTTTCCTTCAAGACGAGGTCACCGACCTGAAAGGTTCATTCGTGAACACATTTTTCATATGCACGTTTGATAAACTTTTAGTAAATTTGGAGATGGTCAAGAGCATTGAGACGAAGTTCATCTAATAACTCAAGTTTTCTACATGATCTTGGTGAAAGTCATTGTTGTTGAGCATTTATTCTAGTGAGATGCGAGAGAGATAGAATCTAGACTTCAGAGAGGTAATCTGACCTGGTACCATAGACTAGAGAGAAGGGTGTGGTAGTCGTCGAAGTGTGAATACTATTACGATAAGCCACAAGGTGAAAGGGATGTGCATATGCCAATCTTTCCTAGTATCATTGACTACCTTCATAATAATTTTGTTCAAGGTTTTATTGGTGGATTCAGCTTGACCACTAGTTTGTGGGTAAAAAGATTATGAGAACCGAGTTGGATGCCAAAAGTGTCACATAGTTTGCGTAGGGTTTTGTTTTTGAATTGTTTTCCATTATCAGTGATGAGGTAGTGAGGAACACCAAAGTGACAAATGATATGATGGTTGATGAATTCACATATTTTCTCATCTTTTGTAGAAATGAGGGGAATGGCCTCTACCCATTTAGTGTAATATTTAGTAGTGGTTATAATCCATTGGTGGCATTGGGAAGAATGGGGGTTGATCTCACCGACAAGATCCAAACCCCATTGAGAGAAAGGCCAAAGGTCTCATGCGACCTATAAGGTGTGACTAGGTGTGTGATGAAGATTAGCATGTTGTTGTATTTTATGCAACATTTGACATAATCACAACAGTCGTGGTTTAGGGTTGGCCAATAATAACCTGGGCAAAGAATGCGTTTTGCGATAACCAAACCACTAAAATGACCTCCACAAATTCCATCGTGGACTTCCTTAATGGTGTAAGGAATTTTAGAACTTGTAAGGTAGTGTAAGAGAATGTCATCGAAACCATGCTTGTAAAGAAGACCACTCATGATGACATAACAGGAGACACTTTTAAGAAAGGCACATTGTCCATTATGAGTAAGATCAACGGGTAGAATGGAAAGGGAAAGATAGTTTGTGTATTGCTTATACTAAAGGTCACGTGGCTCAAGGGGCAACAGTTATAACGGAGTAAACCTCATGAGATAAATAAGAGGGTGATTGTAGTTGTTGTATGGTGACAAATATTTTAGAGTCAATGGGAAAGCGGTATCTAAGAAGCCAAACATGCCATGGTACCGAAAATGTATTAGTAGAACGTGGGGTGTTTTGAAGTGTATAGAAGTAAAAGGTGGTCAAAAGTATGTCTACGTGCTACTTATACTTTTGAAGAATCTCATTAAAAATTGGTATATATTGATTGACTTGGTTTATGACCAACAGATAATCACCAAATATATTGATTGTCTTAACATCTTAGGCATATGTAGCCTGAAGACCCAATACGAGTGCTTTGTATTCCACAATGTTGTTTGTATAATCAAAATCAAGTTTGAAAGACAAAGGCATAGGTTCACCCTCAAGGGGGATGAGGATAACACCAGCCCCACCCCCATGCTGACACTTGGAGCCATCGAAGAAGAATGTCATTTGGTAAGGGATCATCCAAGGAAAGGGTAGCTATAGACTCATATGGGAAATCAAAGTTAGATGGTTGATTCTCGAGAAATAGGTGCGTCGTCCAGTTGGTCAACAATAGCCTAGCCCTTAATGGACTTTTAATGAATGAATTTGAGGTCAAGATCGGCCATAAGCATAAACCAACGTACATTTATGTTGATAGGGTTTTGGCATACATATAGTGTAATGCGTTAGTATTAGTAATGATGAAGGTTTTGTGGTTGAGTAGGTAATGGCGGAGTTTGGTGGTGATGAAAACTAAGGCTAAGTAAAAAATTTCATCATGGGTATATCTAGTTTCGTAGTCTAGAACTGTATGGCTTATCTAATAAAAAACTTGCTCTCGGTGTTGGTCGTTGTGATGAGAAAGCATGACACCTAAAGAATGGTTAGTGGCGGAAATATATAGGTAAAAGGGTTGGTCATATTTAGGAGGAATGAGTATTGGTGGTTGAAGAAGGTATTATTTTAAGGCCTCAAATGCTTTATTGCATTCATCATCCCATTTGAATGAAATGTCTTTCTTGAGAAGATGATGAAATGGTTGATAAGCGGTCAAAAAGCTATGAGATTAAATGACAAATGGATTGCGGCTTACCTGTAGGCCTCAAAGTTGACAAATATTAGTGGGTGGAGGAATTTCGAGAATAGCCTTGACTTTATTAGGATTGACTCTATGCGCCACGCAAATAAAGCGATGAAACCCAGGAGTTTTGAGAAAGTACCTGCAAAGATGCACTTCTTTGGTTGAAGATGAACACAATACTTGATGAGGCGGTCAAATATGACTTTAAGGACGGGTAGGTGTTTGGTTTGATGTTTGGATTTGGTAAGAAGATCATCTACATAATCTTCCAATATGTGATGCATGATGTCATGGAAGATGTAAGTCATGGCTCGCTGATATGTAGTACAAATGTTTTTGAGGCAAAACGACATGACTCGATAGTAGAAGGTCCCCCAAGGGGTGATGAAAGTAGTCTTGTGTTGATCCTCTAGAGCTAGTAATATTTGATTGTAGCCCGATAAAATGTCCATGAGTGATAACATTTCATGGCCCATGGTGAGATCAACTAGTTGGTCAATTCTTAGTAGTGGGAAATCGTCTTTGGGATAGGCGAGGTTGAGGTCATTGAAATCTATGCAAATGTGGAGTCCCCCTATTGGCTTTATGACATGAATGATATTAAAAATCCATTAGGGATAGTCAATGGGTACGATGAATGAAAACCGAGAGAAGGCATCGAATCTCTTCCTTGACTAGAAGAGTAATGTGAGGATACATTTTCCGCAGCTTTTATTTGATGTGTTTGGCATCAAGAATGGTTAAGATATTATGGACCACAATTTTAGGGTCGATCTGGGCATATCGGCATACGACCAGAAAAATCATCATGGTATCGAAGGAAAGAGGTGAAGGCTTCCTATTCAAGAACGTCTAAAGATTGGCCGATCTTTAAAATGTGTGGGTAAATCTTGAGTGTTAATGTTGATTTCGATGGTCGATTCGTTCAACATGGTTTGTGTCTCAGAGGGTAACAACCGATGAATATAAGAGTCTTCTGCACCAAAGTAGGTGAGGATGGACTCATCGTCTTGAGATTAAACGATGTTAATAGAAGGCGTATCATCATCGATCATGTCAGGATACAGGAATGGGAGAGAAGAGGGAGCCTCGCCATCATTGATAGGTTAGTGGTCCCAAGGAAATGGTGTTTACAAAAATTTTTTTAGGAGGAATAGATTAGGGATCTATGGACTCGTGGGTGAAGATGGTAATGTGGGTGAATGAGAGGGGGAAGATTTCTCATCCTGGATAAGGTCGACATGAACCTTCTTGGAGGATGGAGTGTTAAAACCAATGCCACTACGGTCATTGTGTTTACAATAGTTACAGAAATGACAGTATGGTGGCCTTGTTCTTAAAATTTGAAGCCAAATCCTTTCCATGCGCACGGTGGAGGAAAGTGTGAGCGAAAATGATTGGTTAGCTAGTGAGGAGTGTAGTTTAGATGAAAATGGTTGGGCTCGGGATGGAGGTTCGGTTTATAGGTGGAAATATCAATTCCCCATAAACTAGGTTAGTACGAAGGTGGGGAGGGCCATAAGGAAAAACATCATTGATGTAGATGTCATACCTGGGGTGTTGATAGAGATTCCCATACTCTTGTGGGGTGAGGAAGGTTTCAATATTGTATAGGCGATATTCCCCCAGAGTGAGGCATTAAAAAACACCTTCTAAGGGATCAATAGTTGGTATGTGGGTAGCGAGGGATAGATGGCTCACTAGATGATGGGGAAACAAGTGCATCAGTGGTAGAGGCTACAGCTGCAGTGGGGATAGCAAGGTTAGATGCAGCAGAGGTAGTGGTAGTTTTGGTGGATGGGCTCATGGGTGAAGGTGAAGTGGTGATAGTGGTAGATGCCTTGATTGGTACAAGCACATCATTGGGCTAATATAACATGTTACAGGTCTTGAAAGGTGATGGGTTGGTAGGGATGGTGTAATTATTTCCCTCATGTTCAAATTTGAGGCAGTGATGTAAAGTGAAGGACACAACCCATGGCATGAGATCCAAGGTCGGATGAGAAATAAATTATACTAGAACTCCCCTGTAGACATAGAAAAGTTTTGGGACAATGTGGGGACCCACGTGGACATGGAGAACAATGGTACCTAGGGTAGAGGTCATGGCATCATTGAAGGAGTGCAACATAACCGGGTTACCATGCATGTAATTGGAAGGTATCCACATTTGGTCGTATGCATGGGAGGAGATTATGTTAATGCTAGCACCACCATTGGTCATAAAACGTCATGTGTATATTATCGATAAATACGGAGATGAAAAGAGCGGGCTCGGGGTCATCGAGACTTGAAGGAGTGATCTCTTCATCCGAAAAGCCGAGGTGACCACTTGATGAGTAGGCGGAGGTGTAGAGGAAGGTGAAGACCTAGTGAGAGAGGCTACATGGTGAGGGGTAATGATGGAGGCTATGGGTGTGGGGTCATTTGGTAAGACTTCAATAGATTGAAGGACCTCCATGAGGGCTTGACGATGTGACTCCGAGGTTTGGATGAGGTCATATAAAGACATTTTGAGGGGGATTGGTGTAATTTTTTTAGCATTGTGTGATGCGTGACCCCATCAAAAATAGGATATGCAGGACCTCGAATGGTGACTTTGGGTATGGGTGCAAATGGTATGTTGGGTACAGGGTTGGTTGATGGGCCAGTTGCTTTTTCCTTTCCCTTGTCTTTCTGAGCACGGGTGGCAATGTTGATCATGTTAATCTGAGGGGAGGTGGATGAAGAGGGTGTGTCATGGAAGGTATAGCAGCATGAGGGACAAAAATCTAGTAGGGGATATAATCCTTGTGAAATGAGTAGGGCACATTGGCATTTTGGTGGTGGTTTGGCCAACTCTCTTATACGAACCATGTTGATCTTGAATCTCAGGGGTGGATCAAAGAGTTGTGGGGGTGGAGATTTTTGTCACTGAGTAGGTAATGGGAGAAGATATGTGGAAATTTGTGAAAGTGAAATGGGGTCCTCATCAAGAATATTGTTGTCATCAAAATTTTCTTTGGGAGGACACAATTGGACAAGAGTAGTTTTTAAAGCCTTATAGTTCTCTACATCATGTCTGGGCACATGATGGTAGGTGCAAATTTTGGTTTCGTCAAACCCTTTTGGTTTGGGTTTGAGTGGGTTGTAAGGTCTAAGAGGTGGTAATGTGATGACGAAAGTTTTGAGGAGATTGGTTAAGATTTTGGCATAGGATCCTGCTAGTGGATCACAATGGGAGGTGAATGTGGGTTTGGGTACAGGTGTGGCTGATTGTGGAGGAAGAGGCTTTATAGGAGGGGGAGTAGGTTGGTCTACTAGTTTGGTGTGTGGTGTGGTCTTAGGTGTTGGTCGCATCTGCTTGGGTATGGGCATGGTAGAAGAGCTAGCGATGGAAGGTTTGGTTGGTTTAACTACCTTATTGGAGGGTAGTGGATTTTTAGCTTTAGGTTGCATCTTTTTGGCAATGATGACACGGGTGTACAATATGTGGAGGGAAAATCCAATGGTGGAAGAGGATGGGTTACCCATAGGGCAACAGAGGCACTGTGGAGGTGGGTGGTGTAGGTTGGGTAGGAGGCGTGAGTGAAAGAGAAGAAAATGTCATGGGTAGTGAAGAAGTTATTGACGGTAGTGGAGGTATGGGTGGTAAGAAGGTTACGGGTGAGGGTAGAAGTTGTGTGGGTCACTTGGGTATATTAGAGGCCTGTGATGGGGAAACGGGTTTTTGCATTCTTAGTTTACCAATGGACGGGGGTTTCTTGGCTGTGGTTGAGGGGTGAGGTCCATGGATGGAAGGGTGAAGATGATAAGGGCATGGTAGGTGAGGTATTTGTATGAGTTCTAGTAGATGGATCTTCTTTTAGGGGCCGAGGTAAGTTTAGCGTTAGTTTTAGAAGATGTTGCTAAATCTAATTTGATGGGTGGGTGAGTAAGGCTAGCTTTCAGTATGACCCCTAAGGTAGTGATAGGTTTAGGTAAGGGGGATGATATAGGTGAGGGTAGATGTTTAGGTGTAGATGTATGTTGGGTTATGGGAAGAGGTGTGAGTTGGGCCATGGGTGGTGACATGGAAGGTGTTGCAATAGTTGTGGTTGTGTTTGGTTCAGTCACTCAAAACAATTTTGAATAGATAGTGGAGGTGTCAGTGAGGGACAACTACATTTACGTTGAAATAGGAAGTAGAAGGCATCCCCAAAGTAAGGATCTATAGACATAGTCTAGGTAATCAGCCAAGTGTTAAAATGGTGTTATTGTAATTGGGGCTGACGTGGATTGAGTTGCAATTACCGTAAAATGTGTTTGAGACACATGGAAATGGCTAGCCTCAAAATCTTTGGGTAAGAGAGATGAAAGTAGATCAATAGGATCTTAAAGTTCTTAGGGTGAATGGTCATCCAAAGGAAATGGTGTTTCTACAGGATCCTCTACGGGTAGAGGAGAGGATGGGCGTAAATGGTGGAATCTCCTTGTCTAGTGTTGGTGGTGGACACACATCTTATATGAGTAGGAGAGGTGCCATTGTCAATTGCTTGGCAATTTGAGGGGTCAAAGGTGGCGTGTTAATTATAGGATCCTATACGGGTGAAGAAAAAAATTGATGAGGGTTCCTCCGTAGGTGGAGGAGTAGATGAAATAGGTTCTTGTGTAGGTAGGGGAGTTTAGGCTAAGATTTCATCTATGGAAGGAACATGAGGCAGTTGGGAAGCAACTGGTATGTCATTAAAAATAGCATGGACCTCACAGACATTTCTATCATTGTTTGAAGTTATAGGGGCATGAGGGAAAAAACTCTATTAGGGGATACAATCCTTATGAAATGAGTAGGGCACATTGGTATTGTGGTGGTGGTTTGGCCAATTCTCTTATACGAACCATGTTGATATCGAATCTCAGGGGTGGATCAAAGAGTTGTGGGGGTGGATATTTTGGTCGTTGAGTAGGTAATGGGAGAAGATATGTGGAAATTTGTGAAAGTGAAATGGGGTCCTCATCAAGAAGATTGTCGTCATCAAAATTCTCTTCTTCAAGAAGACACAATTGGACAAGACGGTAGTTTTTAAAGCCTTACAGATTCTCTACATTGTGTCTAAAGCACATGATACTAGGCATAAATTTTGGTTTCGTCAAACCCTTTTGGTTTGGGTTTGAGTGGGTTGTAAGGTCTAAGAGGTGGTAATGTGATGAAGAAAGTTTCGAGGAGATTGGTTAAGATTTTTGCATAGGATCCTACTAGTGGATCACAATGGGAGGTGAATGTGGGTTTGGGTATAGGTGTGGCTGATTGTGGAGGAAGAGGCTTTATAGGAGGGGGAGTAGGTTGTCTACTAGTTTAGTTTGGTGTGGTCTTAGGTGTTGATCACATTTGATAGGGTATGGGCATGGTAGAAGAGCTAGCGGTGGAAGGTTTATTTGGTTTAACTACCTTATTGGAGGGTAGAGGATTTTTAGATTTAGGTTTCATCTTTTTAGAAATGATGATACAGTGTAGGAGATGTGGAGGGAAACTCCAATGGTGGAAGAGGACGGGTTACCCATGGGGAAAAAAAGGTGTTGTGGAGGTGGGTGGTGTAGGTTGGGCAAGAGGCATGAGTGAAAGAGAAGAAAATATCATGGGTAGTGAAGAATTTATTAATGGTAGTTGAGGTATGGGTGGTAAGAAGGTTACGGGTGATGGCAGAAGTTGTGTGGGTCGCTTGGGTATATTAGAGGTTTGTGATGGGGAAATGGGTTGTTGTATTCTTAGTTTACTAGTAGATGGGGTTTCTTTTGCCCAGGTCGAGGGGTGAGGTCCTAGGATGGATGGAAGGGGTGAAGGTGATAAGGGTGTGGTAGGTGAGGTTTCGTATGAGATCTAGGAGATTGGATCTTCTTTTTAGGGGCCAGGGTAAGTTTAGCACTAGTTTTGGAAGATGTTGCTAAATCTAATTTAATGGGTGGGTGAGTAAGGCTAGCTATTAGTATGACCCCTAAGGTAGTGATAGGTTTAGGTAAGGGGGATGATATAGGCAAGGGTAGATGTTTGGGTGTAGATGTATGTTGGGTCATGGGAAGAGGTGTGAGTTGGGCCATGGGTGGTGACATGGAAGGTGTTGCAATAGTTTTGGTTGTGTTTGGTTTGGTTACTTGAAACACTTTTGGATAGATAGTGGAGGTGTCAGTGAGGACAACTGCATTTTCCGAAAATGAAAATGGTGTTATTGTAAGTGGGGCTGACATGGATTGAGTTGCAATTCCCGTAAAATGTGTTTGAGACACATGGAAATGGCTAGCCTAGAAATTTGTGGGTAAGAGAGACGAAAGTAGATCAACATGAGCCTAAAGCTTTGAGGGTGAATGGTCATCGAAAGGAAATGGTGTTTCTATAGAATCCTCATGGGTAAAGGAGAGGATGGGCTAGAAAAGGTGGAATCTCCTCTTTGGTGTCGGCGGTGGACACACATCTTGTATGACTAGGAGAGGTGCCATTTTCAATTACTTGGAAATTTGAGGGGTTAAAGGTGGCGTGCTAATTGTAGGATCCTATACGGGTGAAGAAAAAAATGACGGGGTTCCTCTCGTAGGTAAAGGAGTAGATGAAATAGGTTCTTGTGCGAGGGTAAGGGATTTGAGGCTAAGTTTTCATCTATGGAAGGAACATGAGGCAGTTGGGAAGCAACTAGTATGTCATTAAAAATAGCATGGACCTCGCAGACATTTCTATCATTGTTTGAAGTGTAACCAACTTGGTTGGAAGATGGGGCATGATTAGGGAATGGCTTCTTGAAGATGTGTAGCTTTTGGTTAGTGGGTGCATTCAGGATATCCAAGACTAGGTCTCCATTGTCTAACATTTCTTAAAGGTGATGCAATTATTATCTCTATGAGCTTTGAAATGATGATAGTTATAAAATTCATGTTCCTTATAACATGTGGGCATGGGTCACTCAGGGTCAAAACCAGTATGTGGTTTTATAGGTGGAAGGGTAATGACACCAGACTTAACAAGATTTTCCAAAATAGAAGAATAATATTCCCTATTGAAGTGTAATTTCATTATTCTCATCCGAACTAAAATATTGGATGGAGAGAGATTAGAAGGAGGTTTGGCTAGGTTTAATTGATGAGGGGGACCAACCTTGAGAACTACGGTGTTGACAGATCCTTTGGGTTTAAAAATTTGTTTTGGGTTTTGAAGATGAAGAAGAATCATTTGATTTGAACGTGATTTTCTTGTTATTAATTTGCATTTTCTTCTCTTGATAGCACAAATTTCCAATGTTCATGCCACGGTGAATGCCTCGTCAAAAGTGCTAAAGGTTTGCACTTGTAGGGTTGGGAGATGTGTCTTTCATAGGCCCAAGTAAACAATTCTATGAGTTTAGTTTGAGGTAATTGAAATGTGAGCTAGTTAATTAGGCTATTGAGTGAAAAAGTCAGCAATAGACTCATTGTCATACTATCATGTGGAATAAAGATTAGTCATGGTAACCTTCTTAACAATGTTGATGGAGAAGTGATCTAAGAAGGCTTGGGCTACTTGATTAAATGAGTAGATGGAGTGTCTTGGTATCCCACTGTACTACCAGTCCAAGGAAGGTCCTGTCAGGGACATCGGGAAGGTCCATAGGAGTAAAGCGTCATCATGGGAGATCAGGTAACACCCATATTTGAAAGACCGCAAATGTTTTACAAGTCTTCTTTACTATTGAAATGGTTGTATTTTGTTATTTCCCAATGTACAGGGTATGGGCGAATAGGGATGGATGGATGAATGGGCTCATCATAGATTTCATCGTAGGTGAGAGAATTACACGAGACCAAAACCGATGATTCTAGTGTCTACATCCTTTCCATCATCAATTTGATAAGGTCATTGGTAGGTTGTGGTGGAAGGACCCCTCTTATGGTAAAAGGGGGTTGGTATTGAACCTATGACGTGGGAAACACTCCATTGTATGGTGATACCGAATAGGGAGGTTGAGAATAGGGGGACTAATATAGTGGGCATGTATCGAGAATGGGTGATGTATGAGATAGGGGTTGTTGATTATA